>JBBPDE010000038.1:928640-942549 GCA_037974605.1 Nannopetersius ansorgii | reverse complement strand
TAAATACACGAGGCCTTTACCTGAAACCCAAAACCAGAACCTAACCTGAAGGGATCAATAAAGCAAGACATTTACCGACATGAAATAGTATGTTTGAGTGTGGTTTCAAATAGAGTCATTTTACACATTTGTCCAAATCTCCCACATTAATAAATGGTTAGAGTGGTTTCATGTTAAATTATCTGTTCTAGAGACATGGAATGTACACAGTGGTGGTAAATGGAACCAGATGTCTAAAAAGTTGAATGGCTTTGAGTGAAAGGGTTCGGAATACACTCCTTGAGGCCTGAGATTTTTCTGCAGCAGTTTTGATATAAGGCCTGAAACAAAATTCATGTTTTAAGGAGAAGTAGTACCAAAATTGTCCCATATTTAAGCAGGTTTACTACTGCCATCACCATTATCAATATTACATATAATGGGATGTGTAGGTTCACTAGAGAGTTTGGATAGTAAACAAATGGTTATATTTATATTGTAAACATCATGACGCCAGATTCCTTTCACCACCACCACCACCACTGTAAAGAAATCCAGGTCAAGTTTCTCTACAGTGAGTCATTCCCCATCAAACAAATGTAAAAAATTGGTGGAACCGCTCCCTTAAACCACATCTGTTAACATGTAAAAGTTAAATGTGCCCATCTGCCCATCTTTGTGAGGCCTACTAATTGAGTGGCTGGAATCACTTGCGTTTTGAACAAGTGTTGTGTTGAAACATCCACAATAATGTGTGGAGCACAGGTTCTCTGTATGCTGTTTTTTTGTCAAGCAATAGCTGTGGAAAATGTCTGTATGAACTCCTCACATGAAAAACAAATGGAACAGCAGACCATCTGTCAAAACGTCAGCGTTGTCCCGTTAAGACTGCTCACTACTAAAGCACGCGTCATTAGGTAACATCTGTTAGCTTTTCGCAGTTTAATATACACTGTATACTGTATTCATAAATAGATTGTTTGTAATACATAAAACTATACATCCGGAATTTCTCTCTTAATAGTTCTAAAATCAATACGCACCAGAAAGAACAAAAGGATCAACATATTAACCAGTATGACCCCCCACCCCCCCCAATTCTCCAACCACTCTTCTGCATTCGTCAAATCCTCTATATTTACTACACTATTCCCCCATTTGGTTAAGTAGCAAAAAATTCTCCTTAAATTCCATGAACTCAAGTTTTAATAACCTGAAAATATACACCACACACACACACGTTCCGTTTGCTTTGTAGTGCTCGCGTCGTCACTTAAAAGGCATCTATAATTTTTGATAAGACTGGCAACTCTTCCACTCTTCAGCAAAGAGAAAATTACAGGCACCCCCAGAAATAAAAAAAAAAACAAACACTCCTACATACTTCAAGTAATCACAGACAGGGAAAAAAAACCCTAAAAAAAGTATCACGCCTGGGTTACGATCCGTCACCAATCATACAGTAAGGAAAATAAAAAAAGAACTAGTATTTGCTCCAAACAATTATATTGAAAATATATATCCGAACAATAGTTTCATACAGAAGGTGTAAGCAACCACCCCACCAGGTAGGTGGTAACGTTGAAGCAGGAGTGTAGCTGCATGTGCAAAAAATAAAAGGTTGAATTGGGTTGTATTGATTTGGGTGGGGGAGGGTTTTGTTCTCTGGCTTCCATCGTTCTGAACTTATAGACCTCTTTCTAGACCCGTCGGAATACCAACAGGCCTGCAGGTCCCTCTTTAGAGGCAAAGTTCACGACAATGAGTCTCCGTTTGATTAAGAAAACAACAAGGCAGACATAAATAAAACAGAAAAAACTCAGCAAAAACAAAACCATAAAAGTCCCTTAAAACCATTAAAAGGTTATGCGTAATTGCTGCAGTTTGTTTAAACACTAATTCCATCTCTTCTCCTCAATCTCTCTGCTGTGTTTGAATCTGAAACACAATACACATCATTCATACGACTGATCTAAATCTAGGCAATTTAATCACAGGACGACAGATTGCATTGGACTTCACCACTTTAAGTTTGTTGGAACATTACAATGTTGGCATTACACAATAGTGACGGTGTCTCAGGTACTTCATGTACAAAAGGAAACCCCAAACGCGACCAAGAAAACAGTTATACTGTAGCCTTTGCGTATGATATACAATTCTATTGGATCCGTTGGTAGCCCTCTGGAGGGCAGGTTTAGTACTGAGAACTATTTTTCCTAAAACAAGCTTAGATATCACAATCGTAATGCTGTATAGAAACCTATGCTACAGTTCTGGGGGGTTTAGCTAGGTTAAAGGTGCTTAAGAAATTAGAGGATAAACGCAGTTTGCAATTCAAATACAATTTAAAATTCATTCATATTTAGATGTAAAGCCATGGAGAAAATTTTGGTGACGGTTTTATCAATAAATAACTTACTTTAATGTCATTCTTTGTACAACTCTAGCCCTGGTGGAACTTGGTGGAGAATTATGGAGAAAGTCTATTTAAGATGATGTATAAAAAAATATATCAAACTCTAACTCTACGTCTTCGGAAGAGAGCACCAACCGAACAAGGGAAGAGTTTTTTTTGAACATGTGACCAAAAACTTTCTACAAAACAAATATTTCTATCTAAGACGTCCAGCTTGAGTAAAGCATCCAGCAAGGACAAATCTGAATCCAGGCTGGAAATTAACATTATGGCATGAGATTTGTTCATTATAGCAGGGCCCTTTGCATAAATAAATGTGACTGGGGAACTGGGGAATAACTCCGTCTGGCCTGAACTCAACTGAGATCTACAAAGTTACCGCTATTTAACAAAGACCATATCTGGAAGCAAAGGCACGTCGTTATTAAACTGTTTAAAATGAGAGAACATAAGAGAGGTCATGGGGACTGAAGTGTGAGTGGCTGGCACGCTTCTGTCTTGTCTGCTCTCTCAACATCTCTCATTCCAACAAGGTGAAAAAGAAGCAAAAGGGAAAGAAAGTGAGGGAAGCACCCGACTTCCTGTGAGGCTGACAAATAGGGAGAGGCCTGAAGGGCACCCCCAGGTGGTGGAGAGGAGTAATGTTTGTTGTTTTGTGTTTTCGGTCATCCTGCACCGTCTTCACCACTGTGGAAACATGGTTCTGTCCACGTCACACACCCAGGCCTGCCCGGATGAGGGGTTAAGCGTTTCAGCCAGGTGGTTCATGGGTAAAAACGGCTGGAGTGAAGTCTGTGCCTTTTATTTCTTCTTGCCACTCATTATCACCAGTGCCTATCCAGACTGTGTCCTCTAGCTTGCAAATAACAGGAATCCTCAGCTCTACCTAAAAGGCACCTCCTGCCTGTCCTGTTAGGATCTGCGCGTCTCAGGCCCCAAAATGCCACCGGTTCATTAAAGGAGCAGAGGTCAGAGGTCATACGAAGACTTTGGCGAGGGCGTCGGCTCCGGCGCTGCCTATGTAGCACTTGGTGGGGTGGAATGCCACATCATTAATGGACTCGTCAAACTTCTTCCTGTGAGCCGTGAACTCCTGAATGCACGTCTTACTCTCCATGTTCCAGAGGCGAATGGAGCAGTCGTGACCTGAAAGGGGTTTGTGTGTGGGGGGTTGGGGGTGGAGGGAGAGAGAGATAATAAAAATTACAATTTTTATCTTAAACAAGGCCAACAATTGGCCCATAAAACAGGGGCTGTGGCCCATTGGTTCATTTTCTATACTGACACAAGGCTTGTCCAATCACATCTCTCACAGGGATGCACAGGGAGGGAGTGTGTGTGTGTGTGTGTGTGTCTGTGTCTTGTCATGATGGCGATGATCATTAGTATGGTTAACGATAATAATAATTAAGATAACAATCACACGGCTATTATAAATTGAGACTGCCACCCACTGCTGCTGTGCTCAGATTTTCAGGTACAGAATTCCAGAGCTTGAAGCCAGATCATATGAACAGATACAAACCACCTCTACGGCTCTGTCAAGATATTTCTATTCATCTACCCTAAAAACACACAAATCCTGTGGTAGGCACTGAATACTTACTGCCAGACATCAAGTAGAGGCCATTGGGGTCCACGGCTAAACTGGTCACAGCGTCCAGGTGGGCCACCATGGAGTGAATCAGTTTACCTACACACAGAAGTGAATTAAAAATAAAAAAAACATTGAGAATGGCTGAAGTATTCTGCATTTTAAAAAAGACTATAAGTACTTCAGAAACAGTGAAGTAAAAAAAAAAAGAATGTTTCTTGGCAATGTCATGAGAAGCACTGCTGCAGCCCTGCCTGACTTTTGGTATTTTATGGTTCAGACTTTCCCAGAGTCATATACTGAACTGAAGAGAGTTCAAATGCTCTTCTCGCAATTATAGACTAAGATACACAGAGGGAAACATAAAGGCTCCCCAAACTAGCATGGTGCTACCTGTGTTGTTGTCGAAAAAGCGGATGTGGCGGTCCTCCTGCGCCGTGATGGTGATGGGCAGTGTCGGGTGACTCAGCACTTTATTGATCTGATTTGGAGCGTCTGAGGAGAAAAAAATGTTGAGCTGGACATAAAAAAATGTTGAGCTGGACAGATGCCTCTAATATTAGAAGAAAAGTAGCATTTGTCATGCAATGGTACAAAGCTATAAGGCAATGGCACTACTGCATAAGATACATTAATCTGAACGTATTTAAATTAAATTATTAACTTAAAATTATACCATAGCTAGAGTACATATAAATATAAATGAGGTGCAAAGCATCTCATTGACCTGGCTTCTAACTAGGCACCGACCAATTTCAACTCCTTAACTCATTCACATTTAAGAAGGCTGGGAGTTTTCCACAAGGGGGTGCTATTACCTCTCAAATGACTTTGTGCTTTATAAGTGTACTGATTTACATCAGTGACACTGTGAGTACAATTACTTACCCTCTTCTCCACCCTCTTCCTTTCTAAAAAATACCCTTTTGCTGCATTTACATTATACACTATCATTGTGTGAGCAGCCATCAGAGCTAATTCAACGAAAATGTACTTCATTAATAAATTATCCTGAATTTCAGGTTATATGCAGAGGCTTTACCTGGTTCCCCTGCAGTTTGGGACTCCAGTTCCAGCACCAGCTGCCGCGTCTCCATGTTAAAGATGCCCATCCTGCCATTGCTGAAGGATGTGACCATATGAGCTGGCTCACTGCACACCAGGTCCACAGAGGAGGGGTTACCCAGCTCTATATCACACACACACACACACACACACACACACACACACACACACACACACGTTGTGATGCATTCTTGTGCAAAGGTCTCAACACACCTGGGGCAAATGACATGTTTTGCTAATATAAACTGAAAATACACTGATCAGTCAAAACACTAAAACCACAGACAGTGGAAGTGAATCACAAAGGACAACTTTTGGTAAGTAATATTTTTTAATAAAAACAATGTATATTACATGCATATGGTAATGTTATTGTAAGTAAAACAATAACATTACCATATGCATGTAATATACATTGCATATGTTGGAATGTAGCCAAACATGTTGTAGTTTCATTACATACTAGCCTTACATCCCGTTACAACATCTAAAATAGACTTGCTTATATTGTTTCTTATAAATATCCTTTTTACTTCCCAAACTGATACTGGAAAGGTGACACTAATATTGAATATTGTGGCATTTTGATGATTGGCCAAACAATTACTTTAAGGCTACTACCTTTATTCTCATTGAAGACAGCGAGAGCAGGCGAAGTGTCTGCAGCATTCCAGAGCCGCACTGTACCATCCCCTGAGCAGGACAGCAGCTTGTGGTGGGCTGAACTGTACACTAACCCCCACACGGCATCAGTGTGACCACATAGCGGCCCCCTCAGCACAGAGGGCTCTTTTATAGACAGACAGACAGACAGACAGACAGAGAGACAGACAGAGAGAGAGAAAGAGAGAGAGAGAGATTACTACCTACCTAATATGAATGCTATGATTACTACATATTATACTACTACTAATAAAAATAAATAAGTTTCTATAAGTAGATACATTTCATGTTTAATATATTCATACAGCTGGTGAGAGGATGTTATCATACCATAGGAGTCGTAGGGGTCAATGTTGGGATTTGGAGTGTTCCAGCTTTGAATGGTTCCATCCACTCCTCCACTGAAGCACTGTTCTCCATTACTGCTCATTACCACACACAGAACTGCTCCCCTACACAGGAGAGGAGAGTGTTAACTCCAAATACCAACCAATTTGACTCCAGGAAAATGTTTGCGTATATATATATATAAAAAAGCTGTAAGTCATTAACAGTTACAATCTCGTTTTCAACCTCTATGATCCTACTGTGCAGAGCCTGACGTCAAAAATGACACCATATTCAGGTCTATGTAATTGTTTAATACTGACTCACCTGTGAGCTCTGAATGTGTAAATGGGCTCCACATCTAGCGCAGCACACCTGGGGCGTGATTGAAAGAAAGAAAGAAAAGAGAGAGAGAGAGAGAGAGAGAGAGCGAGAGAGAGAGCGAGAGCGAGAGCGAGAGCGAGAGAGAGAGAGAAGAACGTGGACAGTACAAGTTAGGAGCAGCAAAAATTATTATTTTAATAGAATAAAATATACTGCTAAAAAAAAGGGAACACTTAAACAACACAATGTAACTTCAAGTCAGTCACACATCTGTAAAATCAAACTGTCCACTTAGGAGGCAACACTGATTGTCACTGAGAGAGTGTAGACCGTAAATCAGTGTTGCTTCCTAAGTGGACAGTTTGATTTCACAGACATGCGATTGACTTGAAGTTACATTGTGTTGTTTAAGCATTGTGTTTTTGAGCAGTATACTATACCAACAGTACAGTATAAAATGTATACTATGCAATCTAGAAATATAAAATATGGACATCTGTATTGCAATCCATCGTAATCCATCAGAAAAACTGCACTCAAATAATATAAGTACCATGGTGTATTGGATGTATTATTCAAATATTTTAAGCATAAAGAGGCTCATACTTCTTGGTGGGGGCGGTCTTTTGCAGGTTCCACATCTTCAGCGTGTGGTCCTCTGAGGCCGTGACCAGCACTGGCTCTACTGGGTGGAAGGCCAGACTGCGGATGGAGTCAAAATGGCTCCTCAGTGTGAATTTGGGGTTCCACGTCTTCCTTAGAGCATCTTTGTTATTGGTGATCTGAGGGAAAACAGACTCTGATTAGCAAAAAACACTGACACATTTACATTAAATATTCAATACAATAAAAAAAGTCACATTTATAGCAAGTACTAGCATCTCTGTATCAGCATGTGTGTGCACATATGTAAGGATTGCAAACAAGTGCTCACGTGAATTTATTTGTGCATGTGCATTTGTGTGTAGAGAAAAAGCAAACAACGGCTGATTAAAAGCCCTATGTATTGACATTTTTAAGTTAGACCATGTGGCATTAGTTGTTCAACTGTATCTCTCCATATTTATTTGATCCAGAGTGTTATGCAGAGTTATAATCCTTATAACAGTTATTTAATGTGCACAAATGCAAATGAAATTGGGCTGATGAGAGACTGTATAAGTATTGCTAGATTTTGTAGGAAATTTTAAATCAAATACATGTCCGTTATTGTTTTGGATTGACTGAAAATAAACATAAAATATGCCGCATGATCAATCTGTATGGATCTCTTTAAACGTAAGAATTTCTATCGTTGTGGATGAGCTGTGGCACTTACATCGTAGCCCAGGCTCTCAGCTTCATTGGCCACAGTGAGACCAGCCAGCTCTCCTAAACCCAGCTCATTTTCCAGAGTCTCATCTGCTCCCATTATAAATGACTTGCCAGAGGAGGGGGGGAACGTCAGGGCTTCCACTGCAACACAGATATAAATCGTTATGCACACAGACACAAACAATAAGACAGCTGAACTTACCATGAATTTGTAAATAATGATAAACGGGCATTAGTGTATGTTTGTTTTGGGGCTAAAGAACTTAACTGAATCCAAGGATTTAGGTTGGGGCTGGACAGGCTCAGACATCGGTTTTCAAATATTTGTCAGGCTCGGGTTTAGGGATGGAGATTCAATCAAGTTTATTGTTTAAAGTGGAAAAAACGTTAAAAAAAGGATCTTAAGGGTGTATATACAAATGCCCCAAAAGGTGTCACACAACCATTTCTAATTAACTGTAAGATCTGTAGTCTTTTCACCTCAGCTAAAATTGATTCCTAGTGTAACTTTTCTAACTTTTTTCTAGTTAGTGTTTGAAACTGGACATAACAAAACTAGGGTAAAAAAAATGGAAGTAATCTGATCAAGCATTGTTACTTCCCCCCCCCAGGAAGATAATACCTTCATCAGCGCGGCCCAGATCGTGCTCATTGAGCCGGGGTAGGCTGGGTCTGGCAGGGGGCGCCACGGGGGGCTGCATAGAGGGAAGATCCTCTGCATCTCTCAGATTAGCCAACATGTCCTGCAGCTTAGACCTGTTTGGCCCTAGAGAGAGAAAGACAGAGAGAGAGAGAGAGAGAGAGAAGGAGAGAGAAAGAGAGAGAGAGAGAGAAAAGGAGAGAGAAAGAGAGAGAGAGAGAGAAAAGGAGAGAGAAAGAGAGAGAGAGAGAAAAGGAGAGAGAAAGAGAGAGAGAGAAAAGGAAAGAGAAAGAGAGAGAGAGAGAGAGAGAAAAGGAGAGAGAAAGAGAGAGAGAGAGAGAGAAAAGGAGAGAGAAAGACAGAGAGAGAGAGACAGACAGACAGACAGACAAAGAGAGACAGAGAGAGAGAAAGAGAAAATAGGGCAGACACCAAAAGTGTGTTAAAAAGAGAGTGACGGGAGAGACAGGACATTTTCTTTCTTACTTTCTCTGATCACCAATAAAGTTCCTGAACTGATTCTTTCTGCTCTTTTTGCAAGAGTGTGTGAGATGGAGGCACTGCAAACAAGACAGAAATATTTAGAGAGAAAAAAAAGACTTGAAAACGGGAGGAGTGCGGGAGTGAAGAGTGAGATCCATTCCAAAAAAAGGTAAGCAAGGTCTTATTTTTGCTGTATTTTCTTTGCTTGAGGGTCAGCGTTAAATTTACATGGTCATCTCAGACAGGGCGGTGTCACCACCAGGCCTCATCCTTTTCACAAGGTCCAACTCCTCTCACAAAGCAGAACATGAAAACAAGGTGACAGCGGATGGGATAAAAAAAATAAAAGCATTAAGCACATTAATGAAGAAAACTGATCAAAAAAGAGAGAAAATTAAAAGTTAAAACAGAAGAACCACAGGGAAGAAGATGCTGGCATACAGCTGTGGAGGAGAAAATCCTGAAGATAAAAGAGAAAAAAAAAGAATGGGGGGGCAAACGAACAAAATGAAAAGCAAAAAAGGAGGAAAATGGGAGCAGGTGTGAGGCTTGCTTATTCCGAGCATGACTGACTTGAGGGAGAGATGAAAACAAGGATGAGGGAGAACAAACACAGGAGATAGGAGAGGAGAGAGGGAGGCAGGGACAACAAGAGAACAGAGAAGACAGATGGAAAAAAGAAATGGTCTTTACAACGAAATTCCATTAGCATGGTGGTGTTGCGCGCGCACACACATACACACACGGAAAAGGGCTAGGAGCAAAATGAAGGTGTCATCGACACAAAGATACAGGAAGGGAAGAAGAGAGCTGAATGGAGCTGCTTTTTTTTTTTTGAAGTCTAACTAAAGAAACGGCTTCAAACTGATGCCTTTTCAGAGAGAAAGAAGCGAAAGCCTGGCCCAACTTACTCTTCACCCCCTTTTTGCCCTTGCGCTCCTTTCTGTACTGCTCCTTGAGTTTAGAGATGAGGCCCTGGTCCACCTCCCAGGCCTCGGACATGGGGCTCTGCTCCTCCTTGTCTACACGGGGGAGGAGGGAGACATCATTCAGTCCCAGAGCATCAGTGGCCAAAAACAGGGCCTGCCCTTCAGCAGTTTCAAGCAATGTTTTAGCTATAAAAAAAAAAACAGATGTAGACACGTTTCCCTTTACCCTGATCAGCAAAGGGATGTTTGCTATTTAAAGTTTGCTTCTTTAGTTTTGAAAGGGAGCTACTAGTAATTAAGTTAGCACTGTGCAAACTGCCTGTATATATATCAATTGATCACTAAAGCCTGTGGAAATGGGATTTTTCTCTAAACCATCATGTTAGCTTTTATATGGGAGAAGAAAAGAAACTGCCCTCCTGATCCAGCAGCCATTAACCCAAGCTTGATGAAAATACTAGAAAATTGACAGATAAATATGCCCAGGACTTCAATATAAGCCACTCCTGGTCCTGTATGTTATGTCATTTACCTGCTCTAATCAGCTAATATACAAACCATTCAGGAGTTAAAATGTTATTTTTAGGTTAAAAACCACTCAAATATGCTAGCAGGACTCCAGGACCAGATAGTGGCCAGTATCCGACAGTAACTCACTGCAACTCTATCTCTTATATGTCATACTTTTATATGTCATACTTATATGACATACATGTTATTGGACTTATTTTGACATATTATTTGTTTTAATTGCTATGTCCCATTGTGTCTGTGAACTCGCATTATAAGCCATTTCCTCTGGGATCAGAAAAGTTTTCTGACTCTGATTAAATAGCTACTGTTCCAGGACATTCAGAAATATAAATGGCAGTTCAGCTCTGACTCGTTTCCATAAGAGGCTGCATCCTAAGCATCCATTCCTGACCCTGATCCAGTGCAGGGATCACCTACGTGAGGAAATCTGGGAAATAAATCACTTCAAAACGTGGACAGAAGGACTAAGGGATAGATCAGTGGGCGGCTACTGTACAATATACGCGGCACAGTCTGAATACGGAGTGCGTGGGGACACAACTCTCAGAGGGAAGACACAGAGGAGAGACTTTAACACAGCCTGACAAGACAGGGCACTCCAGACATCCAATACATGTTCACATTAGATGCCTTGCAGCCATCCTAAAAAGAAAAGACTGCACTCAGTATCACTAGGTTCAGAAAGTCATGCATTACATAAAGGAGTATCGTGTGCTAAAGTGCATGGTGCTGGGAGGAACAGGGTAAACATAAGGCACAAAATGAAAAACTGTTTTTTTTAGCAAGAGAGTGTATGACATATGAACCTTCTTCCTCTATACTGCTCGATTAATCTCACATTAATCCATCAAACTCTGTCATTATTATTAAGTTATAAATTTAAGACTCTATGAATTGTTCAGTAATAACAGAAAAAACAAATATGCAAGTGGTATTGAGCCCCCCCCACCCCCCCACAATAATTGAATCCCATTCAGTATTGTAGGATGTAGCATCTTCAGAAATACAATTTTTTTTAAATTATGAAAAAGCAAAGAATTTTATTTTATACACACAAAAACATCACTTTATCACTATTAATTATGGTAGGCACTGAGTAATCTGTTAATTATTGTGAAGATTAATAAAATAATAGACCGCAAGTAATCCAAATAGACCTCCCTGAAACAATAAACAACGTGAAGCCTTTAAATGATCCTGGAAAGGATTAACTCAAATTTTTTATATATTAATTATATTAAAAACACATAGATGGGTGTAGCCTTGGTTTTCTAAACGTTTTATATATCTTTGTATCCATAAAGCTGTAATATGCTAAAGTATAAGTAGCAAAATAATATTCACCCTTTTAACCATTGAGGAAAATCTGAATCAATTCATTTTCTAATCACCAATTATATCTGATGGCAACCCTATACTGAAATAATGCCCTAAATAATAATACAATTTCAAAAACACACTATGGACATAAATCAGGTTAGCACAGCAATAAAAAAAACCAACTTGTTAGTTATTTTCCCTACATGTTTGGTTCCATTTCAGATTCGGTTTTGGCAGAGGTGCGAGTCTTACCCCAGTCGGCTGAATCTCCTGGGCCTGGAGAATCTGAAGAACCCTCCATTTCCTCACTGCTCGGGAGGAAGTCGAAGCCCTTCAGAGCCTCCACTGTGTCCGGGTCATCACTCAGGTCATCTGAGGAAGAAGAGGTGGAAGGGGACACCTTTTTCCTCACCATCTGTTGGACAGAGAGGAAACAAGAAGAGGAGAGGGTGCCAATTAATGAAAGTGCCAACTAATGACTCCATGCATTTAATAGAGTTTTTGTATGTGTGTGTGTGTGTGTGTGTGTGTGTGTGTATACTTAGGATAAACGCACTGTGGCTAAGTCTATGATAGTCTTGTCCTTTCCTTCACTGTCGTCTTCATCATCCTCATCGCTGAATTCGGCCGCTGCACTCTCGATGAACTTGAAGGCTTCCAGAACCGTCGCAGAGTCTGACATTTCTGGTTTCCTAAGCGAAGGACAGAGTAAAAAAAACATTACTTATTAAACATCGTCATATTAATCATACTGATCTATGAAAAAGTTCCACGTTATATTTAAACCTTTAAAACCTAACAGCCTGTTCAAAAGTTTGATACCACTAATAATTTACACCATTACACCAAAGGGCTGGGATGTGTTACACAGCAAGAGAACAAGTTAAACCCTTAAAGTAATACTTCAATCTAAAGGTTCATCCTTATTTCAAATTTAATTTAAGAGGTAAATTGAGATGTTGTATTTTTAAACTGCAGTTACAACACTAAAGCTTCTAGCTACCATCGTGCAAATACCTAAATCATCACATACCTATGTTAGTTGTTAATTGTTGTTAACCTCAAATATATTTGCTTATGTGGCTTATTGTATGACCTACTATTGGCTATAAACGTGGACAACAAGTATACTAGTATTTTGAATTGTGCTCATAGTCCACATTTGTAGATAACAGTAAATTAAATGTCAAACAACTCGACTTAGTCTCAAGAGATGTGATGTAGACATAAACACTTAACTTTTATTACTTATTAAAGTACTAGTTTTGTGGTTCCAGTGCAAAACTTAATATGTAAATTCTGACCATCATTTCAACATTTTTAGTCATCTGAAGAAAGAGGGAAATGTAAAGCGTAAAGTAGTAAGTTGTAAACTACTAAGTTATAAACTACTGGCTTATTATTCAGCATAAATAATAAATTATCCAGTAGCTGCTAAGAAATTAAATGCACGTTATGTAGTTACGAGTTAGAGGAAATGAACGGCGAATCCACAGACACTAAAAGTTTCCGTTACCCGTTCAAAATCAGTGTTTTGAGTTTTATAAAACCAAACTGGTAATGAATAAAATAAAGATATACCCGTACAATTATATACAGTAAAAAGTATAAAATTCTGCGATATACTATTATAGACCTTCGTGGCCTGGCTCCTTCTTATATACAAGCCCGGCTACATCTCTACT
Source organism: Nannopetersius ansorgii (assembly GCA_037974605.1). NCBI lineage: Eukaryota > Metazoa > Chordata > Actinopteri > Characiformes > Alestidae > Nannopetersius > Nannopetersius ansorgii. The sequence goes on along the minus strand of JBBPDE010000038.1, from coordinate 929,273 downwards.
TCATGTACAACATGTTAAGGTCTGGTTTACTCATAATACTCAAATACAGACTGACCTCTATGGGTGGTAGAACCTTATTATTATTACAATTATCATAATCATTACTATTATTAATTTTAGCTAATATTGTGAAATGAAAACAGTCTCAAATAAGTGAAATATAAACAAAATGTTAGATGTCTCCAAAATGATAAATTGCAAAATAAATATAGTGTTGCTTAGAGGTCTTTGTAAGCACTGGTCAGCACTAGAGAAAGGAAAGCAAAATGACAAAAGTATGTCAGCAGGCCTCCTGGCTCTCCCGAACTCACCCCATCATGGTGGTGCTGTCCTTCAGCGATGAGGGCTCTGTGCCATTCACCATGGGCTCTGGCCTCCGCTCCCCAGGCCGTTCTCCGCTGTCCCCAGTTAACCCCAACAAAGCCTTTACCCGCTGAGACTTCACATCCAGGATTGTGTCCGTGTAACCCACTTCCTGGAGGTACCTGTGTAAAGAGAAAGAAAAAGAGAGAGAGAGAGAGAGAGAGAGAGAGAGAGAGAGAGAGAGAGAGAGAGAGAGATGGGAGAGAGAGAGAGAGAGAGAGAGAGAGAGAGAGAGAGAGAGAGAGAGAGAGAGAGAGAGAGAGAGAGAGA
>JBBPDE010000038.1:890236-900343 GCA_037974605.1 Nannopetersius ansorgii | reverse complement strand
AGCTTTTAAAAGTGTGACAGAGTTGGGAAAAAACAAATAAACAAAGCCTTCTTTGTAAAATTGATGACTTAGTGTGTCCATTATATATTATGTATTGGGTTGAGATAGAATTGCGATTAATCGTGATAAATTTTTTCTCAGATTTGCGATTAACTAGTTAATTTAAATTAATCGCTTTACAGCCCTTATTTAATTACATTAATGTTTAAGTTGAGATTTACAGAAATATTTAAACTGCAGCTGTGTGACTGTGTTCAAGGGAACACTGCTGTTTAAAGCTCCTTATTTGTTTAAAGTGTTTGCAAACCAAATGTTATTGCACATTTGTTCATATACCAGTACTTATACTGATTAATCGTGATTAGTTGTAGCAAATCATGTGATTAATTGCGATTTAAAAAAATTAATCATTGCCCAGCATAAATTATATTGTATATCCACGTTTTATGGCATTTGTTCAATTTTAGCTTAAAGTTTGAGGCACACATTCCCCTATAAATGATCTAGATACTACATGTTAATAACCTATCTAACAAAACTCAACATATTATCAACAGTATTAGGTTTAGGATTAGATTAAAGGTTTGTATTAAGGTTAGTGGTAGATTTCTGCAATAATTTATGTTCACAAAAAGATTTAGTAATATTTAACAAATCTTTAGTTAGCTGAGTATCCACAGTGCACATACAGTGGACCATTCAAATAAAGCGCTACTCAAATTTGTAACAGGCATTAGAATGATATATTATGCATTTATAGTGACCCTTTCATTAAAAAAATAACTTTGAATATTACTGGTCTGGGGCAACTTTACTTGGGGCAAAATATATTCCAGTTCCACAGAACAGTGAAGTCCACTTACAGAGAGACTGTTGACAGAATCTTATTATTCTTAAAAAGCTCTTCTGGGAGACGCGCATTCTAAAATACTTTCATGTGACTGGGAAAATAGGAAGTTTGTTTTCATGAATAAAATCACAGCTGTTATTTGGTCGCAGCTAATGCAGTAAATCATGACCGCGGTAACAGATTGGAGAAGAGTCTATTTTTAGAAAATGTGGGGGAGGGTGACATGAGATTGTTGTGATGAAAGGCCTTTACACAGAATATATACATCTGCAGAAAAAAACAAGAGACCACTACGATTTATTTTCAAATCAGCATCTCTATGAGAATGACAACCATTCCATGCCTGTGTCTGTTACATTCCTACACAAGCACCTCATTCTGCTTTATGAGGTTCTGATTAGTGATCACCTGAATTAGATCTTATTTAATGTATAAAAACACTCTCCTTTCACAATGAGACCAGTTGGATGGTAAAACACTACAAGAGGTTTATCAAATGTAATCATTGCCATTTTGTTTAAGAGTGAACAAGAGATTTGTTTTCTTTGAATTATTCAAGTTCGGTAAACACTGCCTCATTTCTCTTATTTTGATGTTTTGTAATTTCCTTTAGAATTATGCCTTAAAGAATGATATTTTAATTTGGGAATATGGGGAAATAGTGTCAGCAGTTCTTAAAAACGGAAGCAAAGCTGTCTAATGCAATACTTGCCCCTATAAAAGAAAACCTGAGAAACTGAACATTTTGCAGTGGTCTCTTTTTTTCCTGTGCAAGACTAAAGAACCAGATTTTGGACGTATGTCTTGGCTGAACAATCACATTTTGGGTAAAAGGGAAAGCTGTGTAAATTAGATTTTTGGTCCAAATATCTCTTTAATTCTAAGTCACGCTAAAAAGGCAAAGTCTGCCCGGTACACTGAGGACAGCTCACTCATCACATGGTTTCCCTTCACAAAGACTGCCCTTGTCTTCCAGTTTGGACCTCAATCTGAATGGGCATCCCTCTCCTCATACACTCTCTCTCTCTCTCTCTCTCTCTCTCTCTCTCTCTCTCTCTCTCTCTCTCTCTCTCTCTCTCTCTCTCTCTCTCACACACACACACACACACATATAAATACAAACACATCATACTTCCTCTTTTACCCACTCTGTGGACACTGAGCAGACACAGACGTAGAGTAATCACATGGTGCTCTTCAACAGCTGCTTCGGAATCAGGGTGGACATTTTGCTCCTAATAGATTTTATTTTAGGTAGCGATTGTTTAAACCAATTCAAGCTGGGCGAACTGGCACTAAAAGTGGTTTGATTCTGTTAATGTTGGAGCTCTGTGACAGAACAGGCTGTAAACATTTCGAGGAACATTTTAAATGGGCAGATACAGTTATAGAAGTTGCAGAACAGGAACAGATTGGGGGCGAACTGTGACTATAAGAGCCAAGCCGTCTGTTCAGGCCATAAATGTCAAAACATGGGTACAAATGAGGGAATAAAACACCTTTACTGTACGGATATTTTTTGCTAGAGCCTCTGTGGGACACTAGTACTATAGTAAAATTAAACTAAGCCTTTAGTTTAGGTCATAAATGTCAAACCTTGATCAAAATGAGGGAATAACACCTTTACAATTAAGATATCTTTGCTATGGGTTTCTATGGGAGTCTTGTAGTACCTTAACATTAAAGGTGCAACAATTTATGGCTTGTAAAAGCCATTCCAAAGGTTTCATTTAAAGTTCGTATCTGACAGTAACATATATTTGACCTATGCAGCAGCTTGGTAGCGACCTGGTAAAGCACTACTGCCACTGTTTTCCATTTTTAACAGCTTAATTTTGCTTTCAACCCTGATTAGTGTTACAATATAGTTGTGCATGATAATTAAATAAAAAACCATTCAGCCCCGAGAGTCCCCACTGGAACACGTAGAATAAGTCGAGAATAAAGTGTAAGTACAGAGTAAAGTATAGAGCATATAGAGTAAGTTAGAGCTGAATTGTAACGTTCCTAAATTTAGGGCTATTTTTTGCCTCGCAGTCATAAGCGGTAAAAATAGTGTTTCACTGTTTTCGCTGAAACAGCTGTGAAGGTTTGAAGGAACAACATTAAGAGAGCAAAGTAGGTTGCAAAAGTAGTAAGGCAGAAAACAGTGACATTCTTTGTGCGGAATTCGACGAGGCCTCTCTTTGAGGTGGGAAAAGCCTGGAACGGGCCTAATGTCAGCTTAAGTCTAAAACCAGCCTCGATATCCAACCAAAATACCTACACAGCGAACCATAAACTTACAATTTCCTGAAAAAACAGGCTCTTGAGAGACCCCTAAGCGTCGATCACAAAATATGTGTGGGGCGTATATATACACACACACACACACACACACACACACACACACACACACACACATGCATTCCTCCGTTCAGGCCGCTGTGTTGTGACTATGCAAATGGTTGTTTTGGAAAGGCTTCCACCTCTACATACAAAGCAGAGATTATGGGGGCTTTGGGTTTATATGCTTAGTGGACCATCATACACACACACACACACACACACACACACACACACATACAAGCCTAGAGTGAATTAGAAGAAGGGGGGTGCTTTGGGAAGGAAAACTCTCCATCCCTCTCTCTTTACACACACACACACACACACACACACACACACTGTCTCGATTTGTGCACTAAAATACTCACACACTCTCACACGGAAAGCCAAGAGTCTGCTCTATTTTCCATTAATGGTAACTAGAGCTAATCCTCAGTGCATGGGAGGTCATGCTGCTAAACAGACCAAAACACAGACTGGGCCATAATCTACCTCCTGCACGCGAGAGAGAGAGAGAGAGAGAGAGAGAGAGACAATAGGGGATGAACATAAAGAACAACAGAAACAGAAAGAGAGAAATACAGACAGGGAGAGGGAGAGGGAGAGATGGAGAGTCAAAACAGAAAAAGAGAGAGAGAGAAAACTAGAGGGAAGGAACAGAGAGACAGAAAGGGGGAGAGAGAGAGAGAGAGAAGGAAGGTGAGATGGTCAGAGAAGAGAAAGAGGTCGATAAACAGAACAAGAAGAATGGAGATAGACAGAGTGAGAAACAGGCAGAGAGAGAGAGAGAATTCACTTGAATTCATTTAATTCAAATGTGCAAGTGATATATTTGCAAAACATTTCAGTTTATTTACATTTGGCTACATCAGAGTTCATGTAATATTCTTCATTCATGTGGAAATGAGGTACACTTTGAACGTAACCAATTTATTCATCCTTTTATCTGTCATTGGTTGGTTGTTCTCGAGCAATAGGGCGTATTTGAAACAGGCAGTAAATGAAATCAACAGGAGCTATTGCTCTCATTACGTAGCTATAGTGAGAACGGCCCAAAGGAGAAGAATCCTTTATGTTTGTTTATAGTATCTTATTTCTGCGTCGATTCAGGAGAAGAGGCGAGGAGCCCCGGTGCACTTGCTTTGGCATCTAAATATTGAATGGCAGGACTGATGCAAGAAAGAAGGTCATGTTCCTGTAGGTAATCTTAGCTAATGGAAACGCCTCAGACCCAGCGAATCAATAAAGCTCAGCAGTGCTGCGAACTGCCACACTCGGCTTCCAGGAAAAAAGCCTCCTGCGCTTCATCTACAGAGTTTCCACGGAAACAAGGTCATTCAGCTCTGGACGGCGTCCAGGATGCCATAGTTTCCATCATCATATAAACAAATGCAGCAGTGACCTGACCGGCCAATCGCTGTTTGGGAACAGACCCACTTAATGATTGCATGCCTTCAAGGACTTCCACTTACCTGCCTCCTTCACTTCTTGAAGGAAAGAATCAAATTTTACACAATTTCCCATAGAGCTCAAACAGGCCAAGGTTTTAGCTGAAGTTTCGAAGTTAACATTGCCAACACAGCTAGAATAGTCAACAGTCAGTCGTATATTTTTCTGTAAACATACATTCATTAAGGTGGTGCAAACTCGTCAGTGTGGTTTAGGACATACTGACAGTTATATAAATGTACAAAACATAAAAGAACAAAATACTCAAACATAAGGAGCTTTTTTCATAAAGCACCTTAGGAATAGGAATGCTGTTCTAGATTCAGTGTTTTGTGACTATCATAAACACAGAAGAATCTGATCCAAGGTCAGTGCTCCTCACAAACACTGTGTGAATTGGGTGACTGTAGCTATGAAATTGTGTTCAATTGTAAGTTATACTGTTTCCTAGTTTGAGGAACTATTGACACCGACTGCTAGTTAGCAAAGTTAGCCTTGTGGCTCCAATGCTTAACTAAAGAAGAAACATTTGGACTCTGAAATGTAATGTTTGGGTTTAGTCAATGATGCTAATGTTGCTAACAGTGAATGAAATCAAATAGGCATTATCATCATGGCTACTGGCATCTATACTTTGTCAGCAATGTCACCATGCATGTTTACTTAAAACACACACACACACACACACACACACACACATATTTCTGAGCCCATGCCCTGATTACTTTACACGATCCACCCTTTGCTAACTAAAGCAACACACATCAATCAGCAGCTAGTTATCAGCGAATGCATCACAGGTTCCCTCTGACCGCACGACCCCGTGACCTTTCCCCCTTTACTCGTTTAGGGGCTGTGGGCACAGCAGGAGGTACCTGGAGCCCGGGCTAATCTGCTTTAGCTCTCGCAGGAGCCTCTGACTGGCCTAAGCCTATTGATCTTAAGACCAATCGATTTCTATGTCAGTCACCCTTTAGCCCCCGCTCCGACCGCTGGTCTTGGCCTGTAATTTAGTGAGACACATGGTTTGCATTTTTTTCCCTGCCATTGTTTTAGGAGTCCAGCCAGGGAATGTGGCCTAGATTTTTGGCCCCTTGGCAACCTTCAAAAGGGTTTAAACTGAATGTAGCTTAGAAAACAATGTCTATTACCACATACTTCGAGGATTTAGGATCGTTATTCCAGCAAGGCCTCAAGAGCTCTAAAAGACTCCAGTGGTTCAGTACCTGTTTCGTGTTAAGGCTCGCATGCTTTGTGGTGCTTTATGATTTCAACAGAATTCTCACAGATAACATTTTCCCTGGACAGAGTCTCTCCCTGCACCTTGGCCACCATCCACGGACAGAAGAGATGAGCCCGAAACGATAAGGCACAATGAGCTATCCGATACGTTGTGAACGGAAGAAGGTCCCTGCTCCCTTTGTGCTGATGCTAGAGCACTCTGGGAAGGAGGGAAGAAGGGGAAGAGATGGGGAAGAGGTGGGGGAAGGACGCCAGACTTTTGGAGGACAAGAGGCCCGGGATCCAGGCCAAGCGCGTCTGAGAAGAAACATTTGTTTCTCATTTGGTCTGCAAGCTTGAATGAGTGGAGCGGATACTCGCATTACTCTGGTTACAGGATCTGTCCCCTTTTGTTATGTTCCAAATGATGAAGAGCTGGAGGCCGTACAGCAGTCAAAACCCCAAACCCAAGTAGTTGACCCCAAGACTGAGGCATTGTTGGCCAATGTTTTTCTCCAAGGCTGCTGCGTGTTGTTTCTGGGAGATAGCGGGGTTCCGTAGCCACCTCAAACGCATGCAGTATGTAGCGCCGCTTTCTAAAACGCATTCTCTTTGATGTGTGTCAGAGCATAGCAAAGCAGCCTCTCCTTCAATGCAATGTAAACAATTTTAAAAGAAATTTAAAAAAGCACTGGGCCGTTGCTTTTGCTTCGGAGCTGTGACATGCCCTGCAGCTAAACCCTGATTACTTGATGGATGGTTCAAAGAAAAGCTTCGCCAGTTTACACTCGCGAGAAGACTGTAGATCCACCGAGTCAAAGCCATTAAAAGTCTGTCTCCAGGAAACAAGCCGTGTGCTCAAACAGGAGTAAAATATAACGCAATCCCCACATGTGCGACCCAGATGCAGACTGTGAAAGGAGTGTTGACTTAGTTTGAGATGCTGTTGATGCTGGATGACGAGGGGCTGTGGCTGTGTGTGTGTGTGTGTGTGTGTGTGTGTGTGTGTGTGTGTATGTGGTGTGAGAGACATAAGAGACTCTGCTCCCAGTGCTCAGACCTTGGTGACTGGGGCACATCTGGTTCTGGGTCAGAAGGGTCGTCCTCTGCCATCTACACTGGACCCTTTATAACTGCATTTAGCACCTGTGAGACCCTCACCTCACCCCACCCACTTCAGTTCCCTACATAGGGCATGAAATATTAGCTTCTCCACCCAAACAGTGCCCTATATTGGGCATGAAGTAATAGGCTTCTACACTCAAACAGTGCCCTATATAGGGCATGAAATATTGGATCCTACACTCAAATAGCACGTTTTTTGGTATAAGGAGCCATTTGGGATTTGGCCCTCTTATTTTTTCTTCTTCCTTTCATTCTCTCCTCCTTTCCTCTCTCTCCGTCTCATCCTTTTTGCTATTTGTGTCCTCCGTGTGTCGATTCATTATTTATACCTGTTCTATTGTTCTCCCCTATTTTGTCTCCTCGCCCCCCTGCTTTGAAATTATCCTGCTCTGCCGCTGCTGTAATCGCATGAAAGACTGCAGAACAACCCCTGAGGAGGAGAGAGAGAAAGAGAGAGAGAGGGAGAGGGAGAGAGATGAAACAGCATCCGTTACGCAACACGTCTTCCCTGCTCTGTTTTTTGTCTGCTGGAAAAAAAAAAAAAGGTGCAATTACTGCCAGAGCCCCAGAGCCCCTGAGGCCGAGGAGACTGTTGTCCAATCAGAGCACAGGACCACCACCATGACAACGGGTTACTAAGCAGAATCTCCTCATAGGAGGAATGCCATGGTACCCGCATCATCGCCCAGAGGATGAGTGGCATAGATAAACAAACTCCCTCTTTCTCTCTCACTTTCTATTCTCTTTATTCATCTTTACCTCTTGAGAAATGTTTGCACGGCATGCATTTTTCCCCTCTCTTTTTTCTTTCCTGTATTTACATCTTTTTCTTGTGCCTCATTCTTGGCTATTTCCAGACAGAGCCACGAAGCAAATCTATCTGATTGTTCTCAAAATAACACACCCAACTCAGCCCCAGCTGCTTTCCCCAGCATACAGAAACAGACTGTTTTTCCAATTATATTTCCCCTGGCCTCTCGCCCCGCTGAAATGTAGACCACCCACAAGGCCCCAAAGCCCATTTAAAAGCCCCGATAGTCGCTGGGGTCCCAGGTAGGGACCTGTCAGATGGGCTTTGTTGATTAGGAAACACAAGGGCTCCTGTCTCGCCCGAAGTAAAGCGATCTTGAATGGAGGTGACGTTTCCTATAGAGACCCAATAAACACTGACACGAAAGCTGTGCATGTGCATGTGTGCGAACAGAGCTGGGCCATTAGGGCCGTGGTGCCTCACTACAATAACAGGTTTATAAATAGAGTGATTTATCACACTGAAAGGGAACGAGGCTGATGTTAATGGAGCTAACACACATGGACAAAAGACAGCAGTGGAACTGTCTGGGCTGTCCACACTTTACCCAGGATTACTCAGCAGGGCGAGTTAGCCTTAGGCTAATGAATGTGGCATGCAAACCTGACAGCTAACGTCTTACCTTTCTGAGCTGCAGTGCCATGATGGATGAATTGGTTGGGGCAGTTTGACAGCACACTACTATAAATGAAGTCTTGGCAAGTAAAAGCATCTTAAATGTTTGTGGACACTAATTGTTGAGTTTGATTATTGATGTTTCACACAGGTGCATAAAATGAAGCACAAAGCCAAGCAATGTCCACCAACACTGGCAGTAGAATGGGCTGTACTGACGAGCTCAGTGACTTGGCACTGCTATAGGATGAAAAACATTTTGACCTCTTTGATCTGCCCCAGTCAACTTTAAGTGCTAATATTATAAAATTAGGTATAAAAGTACAGTAGCTTAGCTATGAAGAACATACAAACAATCTATTCTCTGTTCCATCATTCATTACCACAATATCTAACCACCAGCAAGGTTACCATTACCTACTGGAATACACCACTAAATGTACTTTGGTAATAAATGTGCTGGTAATAGTGTTATAATAGTGTGCACTATTTTGACAGACTATTTAGCTTAGTAGTATGTGAGTTCAGATACAGGGATAAAGTGTTTTTTATAAAAGTTGCAGATGACAGCTTTTCAATACTGCATTGTTCCAAACAACAAGGCATTTTACTTATATAAAGTCAACTTATTGACTCGTATGCTTTGGTATGTTGTGCTGCGTTAGTCTATATCATATCAAAAACTGAGAAATATCGACTTTCCCACTAATAAGTTACACTTGAAGCAGATGAAATTGCATTGGCAAGTGTGAAACTCAGATGATACAGGAGTTTATGAACCTTTTACCTTTATGTGCAAAATTCCTATGAGCACCACTTTCCTATGAGCACCACTTTCTTAAATTGTCTCTTGAAATGACGATTAATATCTTTAAATAATCTTACAATGTGAATATTATATGTATGGCCTACTACATTTTATTTAGCATTTATTGTATTGACACCAATATCTGTACTTGGCAAATAAACATTTTGATGCAGACTAGTCTGGACTTGTCCAGCTCTGATATCCGCTCACAGGTTTTCTATGCTTTCCCCAGCTGACTGAATCAATCGGCTCAGTTCTTTTACACCCCTGTGGCTACATAAATAAACACAACACAGGTCGAGGGTGTGTAATGGCCCCAGGGCCTTGTGCTGGGGGTCTAGAAGGCTGCAGCACGGTGTGTTCCAAACCCCCACCACACACACCTCACCCACCAACCACACTCTCATTCTGGCCCGCAGCTATATACCTCCCCCACAACCGAAACCATACACACATGTGTGTGGCTTCAAAGCGGAGGAGGTTGGTCAGATCAGTGGACGATAGTGGATTATTATTGCAGCTACCTTTAAGTTGTCAGTCATGACTACTTTTGTTTCTCCTATCTGTCCTGCCTTCCCTTTCTTAGACTTGTCCTGTACTATGGAACACTTTTCTTAAATATGAGACTCCTGTGTAGTGTAAACTAGTGCTGCCACTACCTACTAATTTTCTAACGATTAATCTTTCAACTAATTTTTCGATTAGTCGATTAATCTAAACATTTAAAAAAAATATCTATTCTGAACAAAATTCAAGGGTCAAAACATGAAATATCACCTCTATCATGACAAAGTAGCCTAAACATAAATATATTACTAAATAAATGAAATGAAGTGCAATTGCAAAATGGGAGAATGTCATCCACTTTTTATAAAAGGTATTAAAGTAAAAGTACTATAAAAG
>JBBPDE010000038.1:867964-882350 GCA_037974605.1 Nannopetersius ansorgii | reverse complement strand
TTGATTTCACAGACGTGTGACTGACTTGAAGTTACATTGTGTTGTTTAAGTGTTCCCTTTATTTTTTGAGCAGTATATAATCAAAATGATACTATTTATCATGTTAAAATACATTTTGTTAATATATTTCGTGTTCATATTTTAATAACATTTCATAATTATAAAGCACTTAGTGGCCATCTAGCAGGTTCAGCATGGCCTCCCGAAGTCCGCTGGTCTAGACAGTCTACAAATGCAGCCTTCTGCATGCTTCCATAGTCCAGCTGTGCTTTACTTCACATAGAGTATGAAAGAAAAATTAATTGTTATCAAATGACATTCCCAGTGGTAAAACTTCTACACACCTGAGTTGAGCAGAAGAGCTGGATATCCTCTGGCCTCATGTTTTGTCAATAGGGTCACAGATCAGTAATATTTTACTGCGAGATGCCCTTCATTCTGTCATGTTTTTGGACTCAAGATTATTTTGTGGAATCATCACTTTTACATTGGAATTGAGTCCAGAATTCAGCCCTTCAGCTTGGTGAGTCACTGCCTCGACTTGTTATTAGACAGAACAACTGAAATCAGCACAAATTCAAATGACAAGAAGAGACACACACACGTGTTAACAGGACGAGTCTGAATATCTTTGATTTTGGGTCAGACCGGGTTCCTTTTTCGCATTTTTGTGGGTTCGTGACCACATTCAACAATGCCCCTCTATTACTGTAGCAGCTGTGTTGAGGCGTCCAGAAAACACACCTCCATGTTTTTCTTCACAGTCCAATGGGCAAGAGCCTTCACATGTACACACACACACACACACACACACACACACAGAACACATGTGTGTGTGGGCGGGAGGGGGGTGGGGGGGGTTAAGAGCAGTCGGGGGTTAATGCGCAGAGGGCCTGCCTCACGTGTTTTTCCTTTGAACAGCAGTACAGTGAGTAACTAACAACAAAGAGAAGGAGAGAACAAGCGAATATTTTCTCCTCTTTCCCTTTTTTCTCTTTCAGTCCTACCACTCTCCGAAGACCATGCAACAGTGCTGCAAGAAAAAGAGGGGGGTTCAACTGTACAGGAATTATTATTTTTTTGCCCGTTGTCAGGCCGGGTTCACACATGGAACGCCGTGAAATGACCCCAGTGAGAACTCGAGCTGGTTTGATAAGGATAAACTCACTGAAGCATAATTGAAGCTTTAATCACTGGCTGGCATCAGCTAATGATCTCTCGTTGCTGTTCGCCCTGAGACGGTTGCCATGGCGACAGAGAGAGGCTCTTTCTGTCTCCCTCTCTCTCTCTCTCCGTCTATCAGGCTGGCTGGAGACGCCACAGTGACAAAGCACATATTAGCTGCCAGAGCTGTCTGAAAAATGATCGCAGTGACAGAGTTGATTGTTTTAGGCTGATAAAACCATAACAAGGGAGATTTCCAACAAAAATTAAATTACATACATTATGCCATAGTGCTTGACATCAACAATATGTGCAATCAGTCAAGTAGTCTCAACATGGACGACTTAACAGCGCTTCAATTCCGATTCTTTAGGAAATAATTTACTGAATTGTGTGCATTTAATTTGACTCAGTTGTTTTTGACACAACTCAGGATTATATTTAATAATAGACAGTAATATGCTGTTGTGATTGGAGGCACTTATACACACATAATATTGACAATAATATACCAGTACCAAGACCTTGAATGCTTGACAATAGCATGAGAATGTGGGGCAGAAATGGCTTTAAATAAACGGATGTTATGTGTTTAAATACATTGCTGTAAATGTAATTAATTATGTGTTTTTCAGAGACCACTTGTTTGCATCATGAAATCTCATATTTGTCCACAATTTGGCTGGCAGAATTTTTGCTGAATTTTTCAGTGTTTTTTAAAGCATGTTTTGATATGACTAGATATGACTAGATATGACTAGAAATACTGTTTACACAGTGGAGGAATACAGACAATAAAAGCAGAATGCTTTTGGGGATGGTTACATTTGAAAATACAATGAGAATTTGCACTTGAAACTAAGGCCAATTCAAGTGGTGAACCGAAACTTTAGAAGCTAGGTCTTAAGTTAGGCTAATAAATATAAAAATATATTGCTAATTTCTGTTAGCATCCCTATGGGATTGTAAAACACACATCTGAACCTTGTAAAAGATATTCCAAATTGTATCTTGAGCTTGTAACCCACATAAGAACATAAGGGCTTATATGAAGCATTTCTACAGTGACTCTTTCAGTAAAGATTCCTAAGACAGAGCAATTAATTTCTCAGCCAGGGCTACATCTAGAACTTCCCTCCCAAATGATGTGTCTCCCACTTTCAATCAAAGCTGGATCGGTTAAATCAATCCTAATTATGTTCCTTATTGTGCTGGTGATTAATCTGAAATGGTAGAACATCAGTCTAGTGCCTAAAGGTCTAATCAATGGAAGATCTTGCTGAGCTATACCTTTCTGGATCTACCAGTGGAACAATTATGATAATTTGTGACGGGCTAATTTTCCTATTCTACCAAAACTTACCAATGCAGTAAGAGTAGTACTGCAGTATTTGAGAAGTTCAAATAAAAGCATGACTCTCTTGAATAAAAACCAACTAAAATGAGACTGTTTAGCTTTCAGAAACGATTAGACCTTCCCTGAAATCATTAGACCTGAAAGACCCCGAGGGTTCCCCTCTGCTGTTTTATAATTGGTAATTATCTATTCTGACATGCCAAAACCAATGTAGTTGTAGAAATGTAATTACATTTCATCCACCAAATGTCAAAAGTGGCACTTTCTGCACTTTTGAAAAAGAAAATAGTCTAAATTATCTTTACTAAGAGATTTGGCAAAACTGTTTAACCAATCATTTTAGTTGTGATGAAAAGGAGACATTAAAAAATAATTTTTTCAGTGTCAATGCATAACTTGCACCTCCATTAAAAGGAGAAGAGGAAAGCTCCCGTCGGAACACTAAGACCATCTCACCTGGCTGCCACAGATATGGAAATAATGAAGAAATGCAGAAACAACAGAGGCAACGTGAAAAAATAACTAGAACGTAATGGAATCTTATAATCCAGGCGGTCTTTGTATTTCAAAACAAACACTGTAACCTACATGATGCAGTCATTTTAGTACATTTAATATGTTGTAATTTATTGCTGTCTAAAGCGCCACCTTTAGACTGATGCATCGTGACACTTTGAACAGATTAAGAACGACTTTTCAAACAGTGACGTATAGACAGAGCGAGAACGAGGCCGAGAGAGGGTGAAGGTTTTTTTGGTTACAGAAAAAAATATATTAATCACCTGCTGCCTTCCTTCTGGAGTCATATGGGTCAAATCTGCCTTTCAAATTAAAACAGAAATGATGTGCCTGATCTGAGATCAGAGGTGTCTGGTACATATTGGCCACGAAGGACAGAAAAAAGTCAAGCTGAGCCCCACTTCTGTTCTTATGAGCCAAATGACACTGCGGAACTGCCCCCACTTGTCTCACATTGGCTGCAGGGGAGCTTTCAAAGTCACACTGAGCAGAGAGAGAGAGAGAGAGAGAGAGAGAGTATGTGTGTTTTGGGAGTCTAGAAGACATTCCCATGGTTATCTCATTTGGCCCCTTGAAGGAGTATTTGTGTGTGTATGTGTGTGTGTGTATGTGCATGCTCGCAGGGTGGGAAGCACAGCTGGCACACCCCTCCCTCCTCCCTCAGCTCCCCCAGCACTCGTCCTTCTCTCCGTTATCACCCTCCCCTTGTCCTTTGGCAACCATGACGACGCCTGCGTCACTCCTCCAGGTGCTCCGTGGGCAGTTGCCATGGTTACGGCCACGGGATCACACCCAATCAAAATCCAGCCTGGCTCAAGAGGCTTTCCTCAAGGGCGTTGACGGCCGCGGGGCGTTAACGGGGAGAATCTGGAGCTCTTTGTTAAAAAAAAATAAAAGGACAAAGAAATGACATCTCAGAGTTGTTGTTTTTTTTTTCAATCCCCCAAAGGGCCTCCACACATAATCAATTCTGCTGTTCCTGTTGTGTCAAATACAGACACGGATCACCAAACGATGTGGCCCTCCTTGAAATCTCAGACACGAACATGATTATATACAAACATGACCGTGACGTATCACCATTTGCTCCATGATCTGCTGTGCTATATCCGTCATAAACAATGTGGGTGGTCTCGCGTCCTCTACAGTTGACGCCGTAACGCCGCCACTAATTAAACGCTGCACAGTTTGCATCGCTTGTTCTGTGGAACCAACACATAAGGAAGAGCTTAAAATCCACAGCATGTTGATGTCGATAAATCTAAAAGTATAACAAGATTCATCAAGCAACACAAAGCCCACTACACTCAACTGCTCCCTTTGACCCAGACTCAGGATATTTACTCCAGACCAAGATTCTCTCAGAGCGCAATCGAGGATCTGTTTTTGTAGTACTGATCAAGCTACGCTGACAAAAATATTTTGGGGATAAATCGAATTTAGTCCAATTTTCCACCCCTGATGTAGTCAATCAACCAAGGCACGTTTGGTGTCTAAATTTTGCTCTTTTAGATTAGCTGCGGAGGAAATGGTATTTTATTACTAGCAAACATTTACTGAGAAAACTGGGTGAGTCTTGAATTATTTTAGCCTTGCAGCTTGGGTTAACACGTATGAAGCAAAACTGGGACACCGAACATGTCATGTTGATCGACCACATCTGTGATAAGTGTTTTTGTTCCTGTGGGTATGCTTAAGCACATGTGCATACCTACACTGGCCACTTTATCAAAAACACCTATTATTTATGTGCATTTTGCAGGCTTACGGTAACCAACTGTGGCCCATCTGTTGCTGTATTAATTATCAGCTCTTCTCTACCGCATCCAACAATATAAATGGTTATACTGGAGTAAGTGTGTCAAGCACAGGTTCTGGCACACCTCAGAGGAAAGTCCAACCTAACAGATCTAATCGTGGTTAGAAACTGGCAACTGATGAGGATAACGGCCCCATCAACACCTCTCTGCCTGATACACTCGTACTCCTGATAACATGCTCGTACTCCCACTTTTTTGTCTGTACCACTGCTATGTTGGCTCACCAAATAATACCCATTCATCATTAGAACTCAGTGCATCAATTTGATCCCAACAAATGAAATCAAACCCTCCCTCTTTGGGTTTTCTCCACCCAATTGTGGGCGGAGACTATACTGAAAGTCCTTTACAGGCTTTTGCGTGTGATGCCATTTTTACAAAGAGGTGGTTATTTTTAGTTTTTTATTATTTTAAAATTACAAATGAATTTCCTTTGGTTCGATGTGACAAAGAAACAGCAAACAAAGCTCAGTATTACATCTGACACCTTAAGCATCACCACAAACTGCAGGAGCTTCTAGATGAGAAGTTGTTTTGCCCTATAACATCGGTTTACCATTTGTTGTGCTTCTGACACGGATCTCTGCAGGGTTCTAAGGGTTAAAGGATGGTATTGAGGGGAGTAATCAATTGTTCACCAGCAGATGGCCTACATTCAGTGTTTGTAAGTGTACAAAGTGTACAACTATATGTTAGGTGTAACCTGACACAGTGCTAATATGATGAAAACTGGAGGGGCACCCAAGATTTGCTCTCTTGCTTTCAGATGCTAAATGAAAATGGTAGCTCAGGCCACCATAATGAATGAATATGTGTATATACCTGGCCTGCATGTGGTCTTGAGTTATGAATAGGACAAAGCATAATGAGCACTGAAGGTCTAGAGTGTCTCTCCCACCTATGGCTCAGCCTCAGCGGTGTCACTCCTAATGAAGTCTCTAATGCAGTCTATTATGCTGGGTGTCAATTTTGCCAGCAGGAGTGGAGATGCTCGAGCCCCGGAGTTACTGTCTGCCATGGCAACCGCTCACTCATGTCTATGTCATTACTGACACGGCTGGGTGGCATGGGGATGCGGGTGAAAGAAGTGATTTAATAAGGCCTACAAGACCTAACTCAAATTCACACAGATACAGATAAAAGAATGATTAGTGACTGGAGCAGAGAAGTTATGTTTTGCCACTTCCATCTTCTGGATGGGGTAAGATTAAGAGCTGAGGAAAGATCTTCTAGTTAGAGCGAAAAAAATCTAAATCTAAAAATAAATCACAGAATGTAGTTGAGTCAGCCAAGACATATTTTTTCTCTGTAGTAACCTTATTTAGTTTTGGACTAGAGCTATGAGGCTAATGGAGCTAGGCATGTGCGCAGTTAGAACCCCAGTGGCGCTGGAGTCCCTGCCCTTATGCCCTTAGATTGTACAAGGGTCCTCTGGGTTGGTGTATATAATGGTTGTAGTTTATATGGCAATTCTTCAAGATCCAATGCAGCGAGGATAGAGTTCATATGTCAACTCAGGTTCCACAAGTCTCCTTGTGCTTTGATGTCCCTCTGGTGCAGTGGTGCCTGTGGGGGTTTCACCTTGGGGTAGAAATCCTTGCTTGGGCTGTAACTAAAATCTAAAGCCACCTTGTGAAAACCTCTGAAACATGATTAGACTGTCTCTTTTGATAAAAGTACAACATGTTGTAAATTAAATTAGATTTAATTCACTTTCAGGGTGCCCTATTTTACTACCGAGCCCCTGCCTTCCAGAAATATCTGCCCTTTTGTCCTTTTTATTGACAACAGAATGTCATACAGTGTCAGAAACCACAGAATCCAGCGCTGCCCAGAGCGTGTCCCATGGGCCAAAGCTGGACTGCGAGGAGCTTTCAATGGGTCCACCAGAAAGTTACCCAATCCCTGACCCTTGAATGTGAAAAACACACTTTTATAAAAGTTTTTTTACTGTATATAACTTATGGCGCACATCAATTTTATTGCTAACAGTGTGTCATACAGTGTGGGAAACCACACAAGCAAGACTACTCAACTCAACTCAGTTTGAGACCAACATGTGGTCATTCAGGCAGGCAGTCTGCTCAGTGCTAACCGGTGAGGTATAACTTTCCATTACATGTTAGTTACATTAACCTCATTGCTCCAGTGTAAAATCTAAGGAAGCAAATTTATGATTGGCTGCTTAAAATGCACTGAATGTCTTGGTCGGGGCATCAAAATTTTATACCGGCATTTTCAGAGCACCCATGTCCTCATTAAGAACAAATATAATACCAGCACCAAGTGAAATATTATGGAATTCTAGGGCTGGCCTGAATAATAAATGCTGTATTAGTATTTGGAGACCAGTATAATACTAGAATACCAAAGTTATTTCACTCACGATGAAACTGAACTTGGACCACAATGTCAGAAAAGTAAAATAAACTTTATTTCTCTGCATTCAGTAGAGCATCTAAGCTGACTATGAAATCACCTCATTTAACTGAAGACATCTGTATTATCAAAATACAGCACAAATGCTGCCAGACACATCTGTATCTTTATCTGACATAACCAAATCTGTCTCTTGCCTTATTTGGGATATTCATTTGATTCAAATCAATAACTGGAGCATTGTGATGATAAAATGAACTACATAATCTAACATGTATGAATATGCTTAATTAATGAAAAAATGGAAATGGTACCATATGGGTGATTTTACATATTCAAACGTTAGATTGGAAATACAGAAATTCAAAGGCTTTAAAGTTTGGCCTATCCTTATATAGTACATTATTCTAATATTCTTCTTTATTGGTACATTGCTTTGTGTTTTCAGCCCTCAGCTCAGAACAAACATTGCATGTTAACCCGGAAGACCCCTGGGTTAAGCAATTTCAGATATCTTAACAAACTCACACAGTTTGTGGCAAGCATTTTCGTGATTTGCGTGATGCTGTTTGAGCTGCTTCTAGCAAATTTCACTTACTAGACATGCCTTGGTTGCGTGACTCCATGTGGGGTTTGGGGCAAATTCGATTTATGTATGAAGCATCACTTTAAACACCAATTAAATCCTTTTCATAACCTGCAGAAACAAAGATTGTAGTTTGGTTACTGGCATTACTACTTGATAAGCATGTATTTGCTGTAATGTATTAGCATGCTCCAGCTCTTCCATTAGCACTGAGCACATGAGTTGGCGAGTGGCAAGAGCTGGGGGGATCGATACAGTGAAGGACTGGAGTTTCCTGGAAACGGAGCGGTAGCTTTAGACGTTGTCAGTCATGAAGAACAGCACGTCTGACCCACTCCGGCCATTAACCTTTCAATCAGCCCTGCAGGAATCAGATTTACAGCAATGCAGCAAGGTGAAGCTGAGCGCCTCGCAGAGCCTTCCATTACGCTGAGCATTTCAATGGACATTAGACCTTCAATTGGCTTTCTTCTCTTTTCTCTCGGCACAATTGATGATACGAACTGTAAAAATGATACTAACTGTAAAAAAGATAAGTGGCAGACCTTCGTAACCGGCGAGCCAGTCTGTAAAT
The DNA here is from genome assembly GCA_037974605.1 of Nannopetersius ansorgii. NCBI lineage: Eukaryota > Metazoa > Chordata > Actinopteri > Characiformes > Alestidae > Nannopetersius > Nannopetersius ansorgii. The sequence continues at coordinate 873,951 of JBBPDE010000038.1, read as the reverse complement.
GTGTCGCGATTGCCTCGTCTCCTCAGAGAACTACAGCCATATAATGTTCAGTGCTGATAGTCCCACTATATTTAGGACGTTGAGAAAGGCTCGGAGTGATAAGGTTCTTTGAAATCTGTCCAGGCTGAGTAACCTTTGGATGCGCGCCACTGTAAACGCAACCTTTTCCTGAGTCGGGGAAATAAGCTACAGCTGTTGTTTGTGTTTTCTCTGTGACGTGAGGCTCCAGAGGTCCCGGCAAATACGAAGGTCAAGGGTCGACCCAGTTAAGGCAACAAAACCCACTGTAGGGAACAGCAGTGCACTGCAGCTGGAGACACTCAGATCCAGTCTGACACTCGTAGATGTTTTCGGAGTGCTATTAATAAGAATGACTGAGTGCCAGAAAACTCCTCGCCTTAAACCATAGTCATTTACAGTTACTTCTGTGCATTTGCTAGGCTGTGGAAATGTGATTAGATCGCTATAAACCACAAAGTCACATAATAACTCACATTCATATCCAATTTACATTCTGTATGGGCAGACTGGAATCTGGCCATTCTTACATTCTTCAGTTTTTGTTTGCCAAACGAACACAAGAACTTACACAAAACACAATAACTTTTTTCATTATAAAGTATGCAAATGTTTGGGTCAAACAATGTGTTTTGTTGAGTGAAACAACACAGAACACAGAGTCCACATCCTCAAAAAGAACATACTTCTGCACATTTGAATGCACAGTTGTTGGGGGGTTTCCAAATTTGGCATATTGTGAAAAAATGTGCCCTGTGCAAAAATATTACATGTTTTAGCTCCCACTCCAAAAAAAGCAGAAAATGACGTTAAACATAACACTGTATCTTCCTCTGGTTTGACTGTACCATAATAGCCGAGTCTTCCCAAAGTTAAAGGGCCAATATTCGACAGAAAACCTTATTTTCTTGCAACTTAAGGGCATTTTTTGCTACTGTGCCTTTAAGGCTTATTTGTGTATGTAAATGAGCTCTGTTCTGATTGCCTGCCAAGTATTGTGCCTTGTTCAGCCGCAGCCTGGGCTAAAACAATCCTAACTTAAATATGAGGAGCAAAACTGCTCTAGGCTGAACGTGCCTAAATGTGTTGGGCTTTTTTTTATAACACCACAATAACAATCTGATGTTTAGCAGTTTATGCATATTTTCTATTTAAGGAGTATATGGAACAGTACACCATGATATATCAACAATATTTACAGTTGTTTTAGTATAAAAGCAAGGAAAGTCCAGCTTCTCCTGATATGGATGAATAGCTTCACTGTATTTTTGAAGCCTATTGCTTAGTCATGCAAGTTACTTATTAACCATATCACTGTCCTTCATTAGCCTATGGTTATATGACTGGTTTGCTCAACAGAGCTGCATGTGTTGGGAATGACAAGGTCATCCTGATGTCCAAGTGAACTCCGTATCTGACATAGGACATGTGTAAGGTCATTTGATTTGTGCCAGTGTGTTCCAAGTGCAGTAACCAAACTTGTCAGGTCATAAATACATCCGAGTAACAGCTCCAGAGAAAGAGGACTGAAAGCCATTCCTCCATGCCCTTATTTAAATCAGGACGTTTTGGCCTGCTTCAGAGCCCCTCCTGCAGTGCACAGTGTCACTGAGATATATGGGCTTGTTGCCGTTGATGAACAGCCAGACAGACAGAGGGCACTGGGGTAGTGCAGAGAACTTCTCTAACTCGCAGAAGCACATTGGAGATATATCACACACCCTGCCTTCACACGTCCTCGGGTAGCTGAGTGGCTGGCAGCAAGTATAAACTCTTAAAAATAAACACGCCAAACCTAAACAGAGCCTGTCAATAGACGTATCTTTACAGAGCCTTTTATTGTACAAGAGACATATTGGAAAATTCTATAGCCATTAAGAATTAATAACAGAACCACAAACTTTAAGAAACCTTCACATAATCTGAAATGTCCAGATTTTCCTAGAACCATATATTTTAAAGAACCTCCGCATAATGTAAGTGCTCAGACTAATTAAGAGTTTTTCCTTATAAAGTCTTATAATCCACATAATGTAAAGGTTTTACGTCACTTGTGGGTCTTTTCTAGAACCATAAACTTCAAAGAACATCCACTTAATATTAAGGTTCTAACAGCAAATAAAAATACATATAATTAAAAAAAATGGGAATCCCAATATGATAATCCCTAGTTTTTTCATAATCCTTAAAAGAACCTCTACATAGTGTAAAGATTTCCCAGCGATTAAAGTGTTTTCCTAGACCAGGGCTGTTCACATCTGGCCAGTAGAGTTTGGTAAGTTTCCCACTTAAACACACCTGATTCACCTCAGCTATTAATCACCAGGTGTAATGAGGGTGAGTTTTGGACATGTCAAATTGTGCTGGACAATGTCCCTCCAGAGCCAGATTTGGGCACCCCTGTCCTAGACTAAACATCTAAGCTAAGAACCTTTATTTGTAAGACTGTAAGAAACAGTTCAATTTGGTTTTCCTGTTATTTTTCCTCAGGCTTAGGAAAATGAAGGGGATCAAGCTGGGCTGGTTTTAACATCCTTTGATGTACTTTTCCCTCGCAGAATTGACTGCTGTTTCCAGAGAGTAGAAAGTGATTCATCTGAGTTAATTGCCTTTGGATTCATTACGGCCTTAGCAACGCAGATTTCTACACAGCGACAGTAATTATGTCAGATTGCTTTATAGCATGAGACTGGACACACAATTTAACGGGACCGCAGCAGCAACACCAGCAGCAGCAGTGGCAGCAGCAGCAGCAGCAGCAGCAGCAGCAACAACAACATTTCTGGGAAGTTGAGGGTCTGGCTGAGTTCGTGGAAGTGATTTTGTTCTGAGTGCTGGGCTGGGGACTCTTGGCTCTGGACTGTACATTTACTCACTTCCGGACCACTCTGCAAGCCGTGATCTTCGTTCCCTAGTATATTGCATTCTCTTTTGCATATTTTTTTAGCCTGAATCTGACTTCATAATATATGTGGTAATTATATGGCATAATTAAAAATGGCTATGGGGCACAATTAGCAAATGTGCACAGTTAGCAGGTAAGAATGATTTTAAGAATATTTGATATGGGGGTATGCATTAGATTTTTATATCTGAAATTTATAGATTTTCATTCAGAAAGTAATAAGCATTAAGAAGTCTTAATAAATAATAGATAGAGTCATTATACAGAAGTCATGAACCTGTATTTGTCATCGTAGCTCTAATAGCACCTTCTGAAAAGACCTTCTTCAAACCAGTTCATGTTGAATTAGAAAAAATCAGAGGAAAATGGAATAAATATGCAGCTAGTTTACCACTAAATGGCTTTGTATATGTTTAGCAATTGGTGGTTTTGTCATTTTTGGAATATAAACTAAATCCATTAGGAAAATTCCTTAGGAAATACAGTGGTTGTTATTACACCAAATCTCAAAAACATAACAATTCTTTTCATAGTGGGCTACTACCAGTTTCTGACATTAAAACTGGGAGCTCAGAACCTCAAACCTGTTAGTTGTGTGCATTCTGGCAGTGAAGGGGGAAATGCTGATAGTGATAGATGGTCATTCTAAATTGTTTACTTTCAGCATCTGTGAGGTTTACAAAAGTTGCATTTGAATCAGAAGCTACAATCAGAATACAAATTGCAACTTCTATGGCAACATATTGCGCATGAGCAACTGACTAATAATACCATGTTGCTATATTGGGCATATTTTGAACTGCAGTAATAAAAACAAATGTATTATATCAAAGTTTAAGGGTGATTTTGAGTATTTGAGGACTACCAAAAATACAGACATATGCGTATGACTGTGAAGTGTTATTTGGGCCCGGGCCAGATACAGGTGATGTGAGCTGAGGATTCCTGCTTGCACCCCTTTTAGCTTCATTTTTCTTCAAAGTGAACTTCTGTCAGCTCTGCTCAGACTAATGAGGCCATAGCTCTTCCTGGAGTACCTGAGCCAGGTTTCGTATTTATGAAGGACACTTCATTCTAATGTGATGAAGGAAGGTGAGAGAGCATCGTTTCCTCATGACTCAACACAAACAATGGAGAAGAATCATTTTTGAGTGCTATAATTACATTGCAGGTGTCCATGACATAACTCTTACGCAAGTAGTTCACTGGAACACACCCTGAGCTATATTCAGTGTACGGTTTCTACTTTGATTCAGGAAGCCTCAGCCATTGTTAGGCCTCATTACTGTAAGTGCCCTGACCATTTTATTAGAAACCCTCTTCTTATAGCCCCACCTTGCTAGTGTGCAGTTAGAGACTACAGCCCATCTGTTGATGTATAGTTTTAGTCATTCTCTGGCTCTTCATCACTGGTCAGTTTCTGACCTCAGAACTGCTCTTAGCTGGATGTTTTTGGGCAGTGGGCCACTCTTAATATATCAGTGATGCTGACATCTGTAAGGAACCTAACACTCTTGCCAGCTCCAATACACTACCATGCCACTACAGTGCCAGTGTCATTGTAGTGTTGAAAATTGCCACCTAGTCTGGTAAACGCCATCCCAGCAGTCAGAAACTGGCCAGTGATGAAGGAGGTAATCAGAAGCTAAGCAGCAACAGAAAGGATTCAGTCTGTAACTTTACACCTAGTTGTCCAACAAGGTTGTGTTTCTAATAAAGGAAACTCAACGTAGGGAAGTCTAATGATGTGGTTATCAAGTAGCAGTATAAGGTCAATGTTTCTAAAATAGTGGCCACTGAGTGGACATACAAGTGTTTCAAATAAAGTGCACAGTGAATTTACAGTGGAGTTTGGTTGTGTGTCAATGCTCTTCTATTTCCATTCTGAATAGAAAATAGTGTGATTCATACAATTTATGACATGTTGTTATTGTTGTATGTAATAGTGAAGTAAGGTTATATTAGTTGACATTGGCTACTCTGACCATATTGTTTTCCATGTAATGTGTTAATAGACACATCCTGGCACTCCTAATACTGGAACATCATTAGATTGTGCCTTGAAGAACACCAGGGGAGAGGGCGTCCTGTCCAAAACAGCCCCGTCTCCATTAGCGAGCTCTCAGGGCTACAGATGCCGTTGTGGTTAATGGAGCGATGACATCACCCGCTTAGTCCGAATGGCATCAGGGTTTCCTGCCCTGTCAGTAACGGATCAGGTTTCTGCCCAGACAGAGTTGCTCCACGCGCAGAGTGAGTCACTCTGAGAGCCCAGCCGTCTGCTGGCAAACTCAGCCCAGCCCAGCACCAGCATGGCCTCGGCCACAAATGCAATCACTCCATCCAACCCAAGCACAGAGCGCTGGGTAATGGAGGTGAGGTCATGCTTCAGAGGAGCTCACTTCCTTCTGTGGATTCAGTCATCAACACAAGCTGCTTTTGCTCCATTTAGAAAGTACTAGGAGCAGTACCAGTGAAACTCCCCCATGTCTGCGGTAACGTCTTTTCAAAGTGCGCAGAGGCTATAAGGTAAACAGAAAACGCGCTAATACAGGAGGCTATGCTGGCTCCTTTTGTTTAGAGCTCACTGTAGTCAAAATTATAGCCCCATGTTCACATTTGCTGGGATGCCTGAATGGAAAGAAGGGCACTGAATGGTGCATGAATACCGGAAGAGAGCATTAAATTCCTCTTAGTCATTTACTTACTCACTTGATTCAGTACAAGAGAATGTTGGAATTACAGTTGCAACATGCCCCCCTTTTCCCAAAATGAGAGGGATAATTATGGGTTCACTGTGAAACATGTTCAGGCAATATCAAAGGCTGGAAACAGTGGCTTTGGTGGTGGGATTGGGGGATGTGTACTGTGGTTTGGACAGGTGCTGATGTATATGTATATATATGTGTCCGTAAGTACATATATACATACACACACACACACACACACACACACACACACATATATATATATATATATATATATATAGAGAGAGAGAGAGATAGAGAGAGAGAGAGAGAGAGAGAGAGAGAGAGAGAGAGAGAGAGAGAGAGAGAGAGAGAGA
>JBBPDE010000038.1:809068-825217 GCA_037974605.1 Nannopetersius ansorgii | reverse complement strand
TATTTTTCTTTCGGATCTTCGGATCACATGCGTGCCGAACCGTGGAGAGGGATCGGTTCGGATCACGGATCAACAGTCATCCGTTGCACCACTATGGTCTACAATAAACTACATCAAATGTTGAGTGCCGCTATTGTTTGTTTGGTTGCACCATCATGTCAGACAGGTGACATTTGGATGAAGGTGGCTCATCGACAGAGGAAACCCCTGAAGACATGGTGGTTTGAGGAAGAAATAATTGTTAGTTGTAGGCCTAGATTGCACCCCAGTTAAAGACCAAAACAGTACTGAGTGACAAGACTGTATGTGAGTCCATATTTATCTTCCCAGTTGATCTTATCTTGAATGAAGTCATAGCCGATACCTTGACCCTCAACACACAGAATACGGACTTTATCTCCATAACAACCTATTCATATCACAATCACGGAGCTGTTGTTGACTAATGTTCAGAGACGTGATTCTGTAGATTGCATGGCATTTTTCTTACCACCAGGACAGCGAGGCCAAAGGTGAAGTGTTTTATGTCTCGTCCAAAATAGAACAGACTACCTTTAAGACATGTAGCGTCTACTGCATATAAAGAGCATATGAGGTCTTCCAGGTGGGTATTAAGACTAGTCCTGGACTTCATTCAGAATGCTGTAGTCCAGGCCTAGGTGTAATCCCAGACTGAGAACTGACCCATACAGTATTTCCTCTGCTGTTTTCACCATAACAATGATATACCAGTGATTTGGCTTAAAATATCCCACCGAAACTCTATTGCAACAGGTTTTTTCTTGTCTAGCCCTAAAAGAGCTGTCTAAGGGCATCACTGTTAACGCAAGGATTAAATGTTTTGATTTTTAGAGGGCATTTTATTGCTTGCTGTGATCGCTATATATGTAGCCGAAATAAAAACGCTGCAGTGCACCGACAGCAGCCACTTTCTAAAACAACTGTTATGGAGAAATTTTAAAGACAAAGGCATGAAAAAGGCCCGGCAGTAAAGGCAGCAGTGAGCGTGTGAGTAGCAGGAGTAGAGGACGGTTTTGCGAGACTGACCTTGCCAAAGCTGACCATTTACAGAGATTTAACGTTCCACAAGTGCGCCACACCCATGGCGGCCGCCTCGTCGGCAGAGCGGGGAGGCAGCCAGAGTGCAAGGGAGCGTTTTTTTCTGCTTTTGAAAACACAGGAGATTGTGCAACACTTGTCAAACAGAGCCTGCAGAAAAAAAGGGCTGTTACACATTAACAAATGAGGTCAAGAAGCAGTTCCTCTGTTCTCCCCCCTCTCCCTCCCTCCCTCCCTCCCTCCCGCTCTCCCTCCCTCTCACTCTCCCTCCCTCTCTCTTTTTCTTATTTTCTTTTAGTCCACAATCCACCGCCCCCCCATTCCTCCCCTCCATGTAGTAGGAACTGAGGCTCGTGCTGGGTGGGATATTTCATTACAAAGCATTCATTTTACACATCTAAGAAGGACCCCCCTGAGCCCCCTCCTCATCTACCCACCCAGGATGGGACGTCCCGCGCCATGTGCACCAGAAAAACTCAAGCCCCCATCTTAAAAGGTTCTTAAAAAAAATGGCACTCGCACAAAGGGAGCCAGAAAGGATGCAAGGGATCCACTTTAAAGCCTGAATCTCCACCATCAGACTTCCTGAAACTGGAGCCTCCGTTTCAACGTTGCTACTGGGCACAGGGAGAACAAGACTGGATTTGAAAACGTTTTTGGATGAAATTTCACTGTTTTCCAAAGCTGATTCCATCCCACATCTCAGAACACCCCCCAACCCCCCCCCCCCCCACCATTCTACTGTTCCATTCTTTTTAACTTAGCCTACATTCAGAGGAGATGTGTCATTGTCTTTGGAAAATGATTAATTAAAGCTTTTATTCAAAAGACAGCTCATCAGTGAACATGAGGAAGTGTGTGTGTGTTTGTGTGTGGAACCGTGTCAGCTCAGTGCGGCGAGGAAAAAAAAGGAAAAAGGAGCAGCCAGCATACGATGACCGCGTGAGTGAGTGATGTGTGATTGAGATGCCTTTAAGCATGTCTCACGAAGCGTCTGCAAACTCCCAGGCAAGCTTTGATTAATTATGCCGCTGGAATCGCTCTGGCTCCGGCCCAGTTCATCTCTGCATTTCCTGTTTCATTCATTAGCTCCAACTTCAGATTAATAATTGCTGGTGGCTTTAAACTCTCTTTGCTTTTATTATAACGGCCTTAAAAAAAAGGGACTTTTCTTCATTATAAGAATTATAAAGACTTAAAAATGCTTTCGCTTCCCTCAGTGTGTCCTGATTGACCTATTCTTTGTGTTTAGTCTGTCTGGCAAACATTTCAACTGTCATAATAAAGTCTCTTCCAGGTTAGCCCTTAAAGGGCCCATGTCAGGAAAATAAAAAACAAAAACTCTTCCTTGCATTGTTAAAGAAAAAAAGGACTTGAATGTTCAAATGCATTATTTAATTCAGAGTCCTTACAGTTCATTGGCAAAAACATCTTGTTTTGAATTTGCTGTTTTTGTGATGTCACAAAAACATTGGTAAATACTTCCAGACTATGGAAGATTAGTCCCACCCATCCGTACTGTAGTTATACCCTTCAGTCTAAACTGCTTTTTGAGTATGGCTCAGTACAGGCAGCCAATCAGTGTCGACGTTATTAACACATATCAGTCTAAAAGGCAAAAACAGACCAAAGGATAAAGTTGGAAATTGGTCGTGTGAAAATTAATTATGACTGACTTTATAATGACTGAATGTTTGTGAATGTATATATATATATATATGTTTGTGTGTTGGTGTATCATCTGTCATGTTGAGACAAAATAAATGCATAAGTTGCCCTAATTTTTATAAGTTCCAAAAAATAGACAGTTGCATGTTTTTAGCTCTACACTATCATGGAAATTTGCAGAATAGTCTGTGTTTATTTATATATATATATATATATCAGTGCTGGGTAAAGTAAACATACCTTTAACTGGTCATGGATATTACATCACCTCATCTTCGAAATCAGGGCTGCGCATCTCCAGGTCCTGTGTGGCTGGTGTTTGGTAGTTCCACCACTAAGTTGTCCAATTAACCAGGTGTGTTTGAGTGGGGAAATCACCAAACTGAGCTGAACAATGGGCCTCCAGGAAGGGAACTGTACACCCCTATTCAAAGGCAATGGTTGATGTGAGAACAGACATTCTTAACTTGGTGTCCATTAACACAATGTGATTTTATTCCAAGAAACTCTGGACCTTTCTTATTGGTCCAAATGTTAATACAGTGTAAAGGGCAGTTTCATATGACGGCATCAATAATACCCACACTCTTAATAGTACAAATTCCTATCCCTTTAAATCCTAAATACCCATTAGCCCTAAAGATTATGGCAGTATCCAAACCTGCTGCACTGCCAGCCAACCACATCCTCCGCCGCTCGACAGTAGCAGGCCAATAAAAAGCCGTTTCTGGTTCTTGGCGTGTGCTTGGTCAAAGACCCCCCCCCCCCCCACCCCCCTTCTCGACTGACGTGGCACCTCCATATACCCTGTGTTTACTTATTCAGGTAACCAGGCAACACAGACCACCCCCCACACTCCCACCCTCCTTTTTTATGCCACGCTCCAGCTTCAGAGAGGGTGTGATCGCTATATTTGGTGCGACACAAAAACCTTTCCTCCAGATAAAGGCCTCCAGTCAACAGGACACATGTTCCTTTCTTGGTGCTGCTGTGTGCGTGATTGATGGCAGGAGGCCTTCGCCTGTTTTCTGTCTAATTATAGTCAGTGCAGCTGCTGGATATATCTCTACCTCTCTCTCTTTCTCCTTCTGTCTATATCTCCCGTCCTTTCCTCCCTCACTACCTTTCGCATTCTCTTCTATTTTTCCCCCTTCTCCAAAGCAAAGCTTCTGGAATGTCAGCTGGGGTGTTCTGCCCCCCCTCCTCGCCCACGTCTGCCCCCCCTCCTCGCCCACGTCTGCCCCTCCTGTGTGTGTCTGTGCATGTGTGTGCATTTGCTCAAGGCAAGCGTGTAATGTGCCTGCCGTAAGGCCCATTGCACACACACACGCGCGCACACACATATCCCCGAGGTGGACTAGGCTCAAAGTGCTGACGTGGCAAACACACACTACTCCACTTCCGCGGCGACGGTGCACACACACACTTTAGCCCTGGGCCTATCTGCTGACCTTCTAAAGCCTCGCTCGAGTCCGAAAGCTGCACTCCAAGCGGATCATTCTAAGCCCAAAGCTACACACTCGCCCGGACCACCCCCTACACACTCGACACCGAAATGTCAAAACTGCATGTCAGGGCTTCCATTCAGTTGCACAGAAGCATGTGCGCACACGCACACACACTATCCAGCATGCTATGCTGCTCGACTGGGTTTGTGCTGAGCATTTTAAACTCCTCTGCCTGATGCACTCCTGCAAAATCAAACACTAGTGCAATATTCCTGAAGGAATAACACAATTCTATAATGGTCGGCGGACACATAGTGACAGCTTATTGGGTTTCATTTGTTTCCCCAGGTTTTTCCTTATTTGTGGCTGCAATTTTTGGTACGTTCTTATATACTTCCAACTGTTTTTCACTTGCAGCACTATGTTATTATGCCCAGAATGAGTTTTGCTGTCATCCAGACATTTCATTATAGCGAGAATTTAATTTGTTTATGCCGCTCCGAGACTGAGCGCAAATTTAATGCAAAAAGCATGTCGGCCTGTATCCGAGCATGTTAAAATAATTAATTTTTAGTCCAGCCAAAGCCAGTTCCCAGCGAAAGTAGGACACGTTTTTATTTCGGCCTACGTCGCTTTTCCTGCTTGAATAACAGCAGGCTGCTTGCGACTCCTTCCAGCAGCGATAAACCTGATACGCCTAAAAAGGTGTACATTTCCCTTTTGGCAGAACGTAAGAAAATATTCCGTAAATCAGGAAAGACCAATGAGTGCGCAACCAGCATCATGTTAACCGTCTCGTGACGACAAAAGGCTTGAAAAAGAGAAAGAAATAATGGGTGAAAAAATCCACACTAACTAGGTAGGGTGGGACAGCTGTACAAACAAAAGACAAAAAGAGCCTAAGTCTTTTCTGACTGCTACGTAATTTGAGCAAAGCTATTAATCTCCGACGACTGGCTTTTCCCCTCGGGGTGTTGAGTTTCGGTGACAGATGAAAAGAAATGAGCTGGCACGGCTGGAATTTGAGGCAAGAGCCTGCGCCAACACAACAGATGAGCGGGGCATGTAACAGGAACGCAAAAGCTGACAACAACCGCAAAGCCATTCACGTATTTGCTTGCTTCTGTTTAACCGTCTGCGTCAAGCCTGGAGGTACACTTTCATACAGAGCTTCACACACCAAACCCAGCAGGTCAGGCGGACCAACGATGGGGGTGGAATTAGGCCTGGAACTGAGATCTTCAGGAAAGTGCATGGCTGGTGATAAGTGGCCTACATGCTTCTCACACATATTAGCTGATACATAGAGCAGAACATCACTGTTAAAACCTGGAATAACTTGACAGGAGCAGTAATGTACATGAATGGTTATGTAACTGTATTGTACATTAATGGAACAATTATATACCAAGTGCTTTTGGACCATTTCTTTTGATCCATCATGGTGTTCACATAGTGTAATATGGCGGGGGGGGGCTAGGTTTTGATAATGCATATGAAGTAAGAACTGTGTGGGACTGGTTAATATATATAATATACATGTAGAAATATAATGACTATGCTTTATTACTCTTGTAGGCGGTCAAACCACTAAATAAGCGAGAAAAAAAGAGAAGCAGTATAAGAGAATATAATCTCACCAACTAGTTGAGCCAAATACCAGGCTCAGGAATTAAGGGGTTAACTGCCGTCCTGCCGCTCCTCTGAATGGCAACTACATGTGAATTCTAGGCGGAACAGAGGCCTCATTCATTCCTGTGCTGTGTGCGATCAACCTTGAACAGTAGCAGGCGTGTTGGGCTCAAAGCCCCTGATTGAGGAGACGGAGGACGGTGACTCAGGAATTCCACCAGGGCAACCACGTGATCCGTCGCATTTTATGAGGCTCAGGCAACAGGGCCGTAAAACTGTGGAAAAGATAAACACGGCCCAAGACTTGTTTTCCGAGACGTCCACATTTTTAGTGTGGAGCAACGGATTCCATTTTTTGTGCACACACACAGCGTATTTTCAAGCCTGGTGGGCATCCATTTTAGTTCTGCTTTCTGGATAAATGTATGATAGGAAATGACTTCCCAAGACTGTAGACATATACCCTCTTGACTATAATATATAGAAATGGCTGCAGAGGAACCCAAGTTTCCAGTCACCGAAAAAGGCCAAAGGGTGTTTATGAGCCCCTAACTTATGGCAAGTGGGAGTAAAAATAGCCATCTAGAGTGTCAGATTGCATGCCGCATTAAGTTACTCCACATGGGAGTTAACAACAATGTGTAACGCAAGTCCCAACCTGCCCATCAGAAAGAGACTGAGAAAGAAAGAAGTTTTTACTAATCTAGGTATTCCCACTCATAAGTCTTTATATGGCCAAAAATACATTAGTAAATAAGGAACATGTTTGACTGCTGGACTGCCGACAAGTACACAGCACAAAATATCTTGCTCTCCCTTTGTCTCGTCGGCTCTTCCTTTTTTTTTCTTCCCCCCACCTAGTCCCATTTTGTTCTTGCAGAGGCTGTTGCATCACCCCTCTCAGCGTGATTCACAGGAGGGAGCGACTGCCTCGGAGAATAATGGCAAAAAGAAGCGAACCATAGACACTTCAGGTTGTTATTACAAGGTCAAAAATTGTATTTGGCAATTTTAAACAAGTGCATACAAGTACAGCTAGAAGCATTTCAGTTTTGCCAAGTGCTCATAGAGTAGGTTTAGTCACATTCTATGTTTAAACATGGACTGCCACCAGTTCTAATAGTACATTGATAATTGGCGTTGAACAAGAACTGAAAAGGGAGGGGCTGGGGAGGGGGGCAAAAGTAGTCTGTTATAATGTGTACATACCTTTTCATCTTCAAAAAATATAGAAACAATGTATTCAAAAAAAGGAAAATCAAAAAAAATTATACAGCCATGTTTACGAAGTGTACACTTCCCTTGTGTCCATATGTACATGTCCCATAATTTCTGGATTTTGGATGGTATGCAATTTTGATTTACTCGTAGTCATCTGAAATCGTATATGCATGTATTTCATTTGTTGTTTTTTGTTGTTTGCAAAAAAAACAAAGTAACAAAAAAAGAGGAAAAACAGAGAAAAAAAAACCTGTGGAAAAAAAATCAAGGGTCTCTCTCCTTTTTTACTTTGACGTCTCCAGCCAAGATGGTGGCTATTTCTCCCTGCATGAAGGCCCAGGGCACATTGGAGCCCACCAGTGGGCATTTTTCTCCGCTGGGGCAGTACACCTCCCCCGTGGCGCCCTGCTGCTTGATGCTCTCGCGTGAGCAGGGGAAGCAGAATTTGTGTGAGGGCACCGACGGGCACTGGACAAAATGTGTGTCCTCCAGCCGCTCGTGGCACAGGGTACAGCACAACGGGACGCTGCCTGGGGGCACTGATGAGTCCGGGACACTCTGGGGGTGTCCTGGCTGGGGGTCCACGCCCGGGACATGGGCTGTGGTGACCGAGCCGGGGGCACCGGCCACTCCACTAGCCATCACGTCCCTTTGGTTCAGCCTCTGGCTGCGCTGGCCCGCAGAGGAGGGCGAGAGCGGGCTGCCGCTGTTCCGCCGGCCCCCTGCTGCTGTACTGGTGGTCGAATGCACCTGGTTGCCGTCTTTTGGCGAGCCAGTGCCAGCCCCGGCGTTGTCTGCCGCCATGATGAGGGCGGCTATGGGCGACTGACCGTTCTGTGCCGCCGTGGCCGCTTCAGGGGGGGTGGTGCTGGAGTGGGGGGAGATGGTAGAAGGTGGGGCGGCCGCGTATCCCGGCAAAGCGGCCGAGGGAATCTTCAGCACCTCAGATGGCGACGGCAGCCACGGCTGACCCTCGCCATTCAGCTTGGCGGCGGCGCCCTCCCCCTCTGGCTCAGGGGAGGCTTTCCTCTTACCCGTCCGGGGTTGCTTGCCTCGGTCTGCAGAAGGAATATGTGTGGGGGGAGGGGTGTTGTTGGGGGGGGGAGAAAGTTAAACACTGAAGTTAGAGGAAGAAAAGGCAAAAAAACCCCCCAAAAAACAGCCATACAGCTACAAAAAAAAAACAAGTCATCTCACTCTGGGAAACTCTAAGCATGACCTGTTGTTGGCACTGTTGCCCACTTTTTTGCTACGAGCTCGACAGGAAAAAAAAAAAAACAAAAGGCAAAAAACATGGCCAGGCATGAATGTGCAGTGAACTTTTGATTCACGGTGCGTGCAAAAACGAAACAAATGCAAATGCTAAGTTTGTTGAATGTTTTTTTTTTGTTTTTTTTTTCGTCGACATAAAGCCATGTCTTACCTGTTTTGGAGGGAGCTGAGCTGGTGTCGTAGCCCATCCTGTGTTGCATGGCTGCGTGCTCCTTCTTGAACCTGTTGTCCAGCGTGTGGAGCGCCATGAGGTCCCTCACCGTCTTTCCTTTGCTCATCCACTCCTCGGCACGTTTGTGTCCGTCGCCCAGGTCTCCGAGCCCGTCGGCGCGGTGCTTGTCCTTGCCGTCGTCCCGCTTGCCCCCGTGCTCGGTCAGGCTGGGGATCCCCATCTGGGGCGGGCGGCCGTTGAGCGCGTGCACGGAGGGCAGGCCCCCGTTCATGATGGGCATGAGGCTGGGCGGCGCGACGCTAGTCCTGCGCGGGTTAGGGCTCTGGCGGTTCAGCTCGGGCGGCTCATCCGGCTTGGGGAAGCCGTTGGGGACCGGGATGCCGTTGGCCTGTCTGGCCGCGGACGGGTACTCGGGCCCCAGGCGGGGCGGCCGGTCCGGGGCCAGGGGGTAGCGGTCGAGGGGCTGCGGTGGGCGCGATCCTGCCTCTGCCGCGGCTGCCGCCGCCGCTGCAACGGCCGCCGCGTGGTTGACGGGCTGGAGCTCCTTGGCCGATTTGCCCGGACCGGGGCTGCGACCCTCCTGGAAGCCGTGGGCGCGTTTCAGCTGCCGCGCCGTCTCGATCACGAACTCGATGCGGTCCGCGCCCTCGTAGTTCACGCACCCGCGGCACACGGGCTCCGTAAAATCCCAGATCATGGCCCACGGCATGCGGGGCAAGTCGCACAGGTAGCACGACTGGCGTCTGGAGGCGGCCACCGCCGCGGACGACATGGCTGGCTCTTCTGTTTTTCTGTTTTCGTCTCTCTCTCCCTCTCTCTATCGCAGGGGGGAAAGGGGGAAGAAGGAGATGAAGGAGGGAAAGAGGAGAGAAAAAAGACGCGACCGATAATAAAAATTCTCCCGAATGTTCCACCGCACGCCTCTCTGCCTCTCTCTCGGATGAAGAAGGAGGAGAAGAGAAGGAGCAGAGGAGGAAGGGAGAACAGGAGGAGAGACTGGCTGCAGGTTTTCCTCCCGGTGACTCAGACCAGCTCGGTTGAAGTTACACTCCGATGTTCATGGCCGTTGTGGACTTTGCCCGTGCGCGCGCCTCCGTCTAGCTCGCGCGCTCCCGCGCCGCCGGGCAGGGTCGCTTGCGAGGTGGTGACGTCACCGGAGCGCCGGGTCTGTTTACTCGATTCTTCGACAACAGCGCATGCGCAGTGAGAGAGGGAGCGAGAGAGAAAATGATAGAGAAAAACAGAGGTAGCAGAGAGAGATAAAGAGAAAAAAATGATAGTACAGAAAAAAAGGTAGTAGGGAGAGGAATAACGAGACAGAGAGAAAGTGTGTGTGTGAGAGAGAGAGAGAGACAGACAGAGGTGTGCATTGCATTTTATATTTTACATTATATTTTACATTGTTCTTGTCCTCTGGGATCAATACAGTTTTCTGATTCTAAAAGCATATATGACAGTGGACTATAAGAATTAATAGAATATCAGTCAAAAAATTTTAATATTACAAAAGTATGACTGCACTGTTTTAGGCCAGGGCTTTATGTTCTGGTTACTTCGTTGCTCATTGGCCCTGAAAGACCATATACTGGAGCAGGATTAATGATTAGCAGTAGTAATAGTGGAGGAGCCAAACATGCCAGTGGAAATTCTGTTAAAACCATAACTAGGCCAGTGTTGGCTCCTCATGCAAATCAGTGCAGCTAGTTTCGCTCGTTCAAAAACAGGCTCGTTAAAGAAAAAAAAAAACAAAAATACAACGTAGCAACCGCTGCAGCTTTTAACGAGGTTTGCACGACCGAAACCAGCTTTGCACAAGAGGAGGCCGAGTGCAGCCTCCAGCCTCCAGCCCGGTT
The DNA here is from genome assembly GCA_037974605.1 of Nannopetersius ansorgii. Taxonomy (NCBI): domain Eukaryota; kingdom Metazoa; phylum Chordata; class Actinopteri; order Characiformes; family Alestidae; genus Nannopetersius; species Nannopetersius ansorgii. Next base: position 814,892 of record JBBPDE010000038.1, on the reverse strand, counting down.
AATCCCACATTCCAGTCCGACTGCCAGCACGACGTCACGCTCTCCGGCTCCTGTAGGGTTAAGAGAATCGCGGTGTGACCGTGCTGCGGTTTTGCCCGGTCTCTCTCTCTGTCCGCCTCTCTCACGGTTACACCGCGACTCTCTAAACCCAACAGGAGCCGGAGAGCCTCCGCAAATACCATGCACTTTTTTCTGCACCTTCACAATCATACAGTCTTTGCAATATCAGCAGTTCAGCATTTTTTTTACACGAGCACAACTTCCTTCCCACGTTGGACGGTGGGGGTGGGGTAGTAGTGACAGCCGTGGTGGGTAAATAATTTATCCTCAGGCGATTGGACTTTGCTCAGGCCGTGTTGACTCACGCTGGCCCAGCCCATGTGACTCGGGGAGAGAAAAATGCGTTGAAGCTGGAGGCCGAGGCGGAAAGCCCCATAATCACAGGCGAGTCTGGACCACGTCAGCTGTGCTCTTCCTTATCGTTTGTTTTTAAGAGCACACAGTCACATCTGACTCATAGCCCAACCAGCTCAGCCAAATGTGTCTCTTCTGTGATGAGGTGGAAAATACAACAAGTGAGTCGAGCGGCCAGACTTAAGGGTGAACTTGTGTGTTAAAGAGAAATGTACTGTTTTTAGTTCTTTTTTGTTATTTGGCAAGAAAAAATGAAACTGAATTTCAAATAATAAAACACACACACACACACACACACACACACTCACACACACACATATGTATGTATGAATACACACATATACTTATCAAAGCAGTGGTAAATCTGGAAGTAGGTTTGGTGCAAGATGTCAACTGTTTTTTTTTATTCTTTTCCAGGAGTTATTTTAAGAGAAGTTAAAGGATTTCTCAGCTATAAAAGTCAGGCCTCGGCTGTACCAGAGGAAAAGTGGCAGTGCTGTTAGATAATCCGCTCTTTTGGCTTAAATTCTCCAGCTTACTTTGTACCACCCCCTCCCTCCTAACCCCCCCCCCCCCCACCCCGGCTAGGGCATGTTTGGAGGGAGGTGCAGAAGTGGGGCATGTTTTTGCAAGCTCTCATGACGACGTTGGAAACGAGGAAGTGAGATACGGAGTCACGTAGGCTCGCCTCGCCCACACGGGGTGAAAACAAACCCTGACCCCCCTTCTCCTCCTCCCTCCCTCCCTCCTTCCCTCTCCTCCCCAGCCAGCCTCCAGCTCTGATAGTGGGGGTGTAGAGAGTCCGTGTTTGGGCCCTCGAGCCCCTACTGTACATGCTCCTCACTGCCGTTTCCATGACAACGGCGAAACCAAAACAAAGCGGAGAGCAGTTTAGAGCCCGATCACAGAGAGATCTGCTATAGGATAAAAATGAAACACACAGAAAACAGCAGATTGGCTCCCTTTGAAGCTGAAAACTTTTTTTAAATCGGGAAAATTTCCAGTAAGAAACCTCAGCTTCGGGGCTGTGTCTCTCTCTCACGCTCCGTTCAGCCCCAGAGTGTGTTGTTAGTAGACGAGGTGAGATGTGTTAATGTCGCTGAGTAAGGACGAGTGTGAGTGTGTGTGTGTGATCACACCGCCCTCTTACACCACCTCTCGGGTCGCGGTGAACATTATCGGCCACAGCTGACTGAGTGTGTGTGTGTGTGTGTGTGTGTGTGTGTGAGAGAGAGAGAGAGAGAGAGAGAGAGAGTGTGAGTATGTGTGTGTGTAGCAGCATTACGACATGCTGTCTTCCGCCTCAATTTCGCGAGTCAGCAACACACACGCACACACTCACACACACTTTGAGAAAGAGAGAGAGTGAACAATGCGTTCCACATTAGCACCGCCGCGGGCTGCAGGAGTCAGATGAGCTACGTTCTTTACATACTGTACATGAACACCCTCAGACCAGAGCTTCACTGATGACACACACACTGGAGTCACCGAGGGTGTCAGATCATACAACACAGACTTTAACATCATTTATTATAATAATGATGATGATGATAATAATAATAATAATAATAATAATAATAACAACAACAATAACACCCATACTACTACTATGGCCGATTCCACTAGTACTACTAAAAATAACACACTACTACTCCTACTAATAATAACAACAGCAACTAAATAACCATAATACTCATACTAATACTACTAATAATAATCACAACAGCAATAATAACAAAAGGAACAATAATACTTATACTACTACTAATAATAACAATAAAAACAATACTACTCATACTACTAATACCACTAATAAACAAACATAATTACTGTAAAAGCAACAATAATAATGATAATACAATACAACAATAATAATGCTACTCATACTACTACAACATTTACAGAAACATTATTATTATTGTTAAGGAAGCTGTAGTGTAAGTGTAAAGTGTGTGAACACACCACAGTAAACAGTGTGAACAGTGCGAAATTGTTCTCTGTATTTAACCCATTCTCCTAATAAAGCTGGCAGTCAGGAATGCATTGTCTGGGGAACGGTACCTTGCTCAAGGAGACCCCAGAGGTGCCGATAGCAGTCTTGGGATTCGAACCCATGACTTTCTGATTGCAGGGGCAGCTCCTTCTTTTTAATATTATTATTGTTGTTATTATATTAAGTACATAGATTCTTTAAACTGGCATCTATCTACTAGAATTACCATTTGTTGTTATATATTTTTTTATTGTTATTACTATAATGTTTAAATGCCAATGCAAACAATGGAGATTTCTACACTAAATGCTACAACAACAGCAAAACATGAATAATAATGTCATTGCTATTTTCATTTGTATTATTTAAGCATGACAGAATGCACAGCCTCTAGTCAGCTCAACAAGCAGACAGGTGCACCTTGCGGAGCTTAGAAGGCGTCTGAGACACATTTCCATCTGTCTTGGCCATGTCCTTTGTCACTTTTCACGTGTCATTTTACAACCAAAGTCAATGGACAAACATTTTGTGTGCATTTTTTATTGTTACTATAGTCATTATTGTTACTACCTACCGACTACAGTTATAGGATATCAACCAACGGAAAGGTAAAATGTAATATTTTATCATTAGTAATAATATTACTACTTATAATGATATTTAGAGGTGCTGTACCCGTTCATGGATTGCTAATCCTGCATATTATTACTTATTGTTATACCTTTTAAATAAAGTGTCCATGGTATTTCCAGCCAAGACACCTTTTTTGGAATAAGCAAAACAAGCACATCCCATTAGTAGCCGCTGTGCACACTCATGGCTGTAATCCATTCTAGTGGCAGTTGTGATTAAAGCACATGGCTGCTTACAGGCATGTTTCCTCCTCACAAAGACCTTTACACAGGCTTTCCCCCTCCTGACGTACCAGCGCGTCTGCAAGGGTAAACCCCCTAGTAAGACTCTTAGATAAGCCTGCTAAGTCGAGTGGGAACATCTCTAACCCATGATGGCCTTGTCTCAAGTAAACGCACCCCCGCAGGTTCTGTCTATCCGATGGTAAATCAGCGAAGAATCTGCCCTTTACTCATTTGCAATAAATCAAAAATGCAATACATTTACCTTGTCGTACCCCAAATATAGACCAAGACCCTTTGAATGTATATGGATTTCTTCTTTGGTTTTGTACTGGACAAAATTCAGGCCTTAAGATTTTAACTGCTACTGTTTTTTTTTATAGATAACAGCGTTTCATATGTATATTATTTGCAGTGGGATTCAAGATCATTTTTTTGGTCACATACATGAAAAGTGCCTATGAGACGGTGTAAAGTTATCAAATAATTAAAATTACAGAGAATTTTGAAGAGGCTAAACTAAGGTAATCATAAATAAATAAAAATAAACATACAGTTAGAAATAAGATCTGTACGCTATGCAAAAAATGTATAATAATAGAGTATGTGCATGCTGTAAGGTCAGTGTGTGATGGTTTAGGCAGGCAGTTTCCACAAGTCTAAGTTTCTATTACTTGTTAGCTACATCAGCCTTGCAGCCTCGGTGCAAAACTAAACGCGCCCCCACCATTTCTGTCTATACCGCTTTGACACGGCAGCCGTTATTATTTTTAACAACCATTTACCGTCTTCTGGGCATGCATACGCACACTGTGCCTTCGTGGTCCAGCCTGCTTACACAGATCTGGGAGGCTCTCAGACATGTGGTCTGTTTGGGGAGAGGATTAAGGTGGCTCCTATCTGAGGCACTACTTCAGTCAGCAGGAGGAGGACAACAGGCCCATGTGAAAGAAGTGTTACACAAATTGGTGATGACACAAGCTTTGGGTGTACTGAGCCAGTCTGAACTGTTTTTCTTTTCGGGGTTAGGGTTAGTGCAAGTGCCACATCAAAGACCCAGTTACGGTAAAAGTAGGTGGTTTTCTGATCACCTGATCATTCCACTGAATGATACTCGCTGTTGTACCGAGCACTCTGGCTGACCCCTATTTGCGCCACTTTGTTTGAAACGGAAGGCCGCAAAGCTGTCGAGTTCCTCAAAGCTAGTAGTTCCTAAGTGTTTCAACCAAAAAGGAAGAAACGACGTGTCTGTTTTGGAGCCACACTTCATTCAGGCCTCCATGCTTTACTATGCGTCAGCCCCTTAGGAGACTTCCTGGAATTGTTGGCCAGACAAACAGTTTGCACACACGGCCTGACAGCCGGGGTGTCTATCTGGCTTAGCTGATTCGCATGGCAGGAAGTCAACAAATCCAAAGCCGGGCTGAGTGGGGTGGAGTGGGGGCGGTTAACAGGGTGGGGGTTAGCGGGGTCAGTTGTTCACTAGCCAAATCTGCCTATCATCTCACCTAACCATGAACAGAAACCAAACGTTGCCTACTTCATCCGCCACATTCATACTGTTTCAACTCAAGTCTGGTGCACTTTCATCTACCCTACGGTTATTTGATTGCTGACCAATCAATCAAAAATGCAAATATATCCCAAATATAGGCCAAGACGTATTAAGTTTGCTTCTTTGGTTTTGATTCAGAGCCTCACTAAATGGCCAAAAGTATATGGACAAAAGATCTCAGGCCTTAAGATTGCTACTGCTATTGTTTTTATAGATGTGTCAGAAACCACATGACCAAATTTATATTAGATTTGACACTCTCTGTAGTATTTGTGCGATGGCTGTGATGTGTGTGGTGGCTATTAGCTTCTATTACTTATGAACCACATCAGACTTGCAGCTTCACTGGGAAACAAAAGAAGCACCAAACGTCTACATTTGTGGTATCTGTATAAAAAAAGCAGTGTAAATTTGATTTTTGGCAGCACCATCTCTTTAAGCATTCACCCCCGCTGATTATTAAGGGCTTAGGTTCTGGGTCCTTATCGACAGCATTCCTGGAGTGAGACGCAGCCTTTGAAATGAATAATCCAATCTGAGCAGGTGCGCCATGGGACCAGAGGAAGCAGGTATAGAACGGCATCACCGTTTTCACTCTTTCACTCTGCAAGTTGGGGGGAAAAAAACACGCGCTGCATTCCTTTAATAATTGAACAAATTGCTTTGTAGCGCACGCTTTGATGTGTTAAAGCCTTTTAATTTTTAAACAGCGCATATTTTTAATTAAGCATTCTGAACATGGCGTGCAGCTTTGTGCCGGAGTGCGACTTGCAGAGACTGAAAGGCACTCAGTACGAGTTGCATTCCAGCATGAGAATAATACAAATTGTCTGGAGCATTTTTCTTCCAGTCTACTGCAGATGACTCAAGGACAGTTTGGCACCAAATGCAGGCATGAATGATCACGTAATAGTTACTGTGGTGCTGCAGTCCCTTACAAAAATGAAATATATTGTTGTAGGTTGTATATTCTCAATTTTGTATGTGTGTGTATACATATATATA
>JBBPDE010000038.1:757891-777001 GCA_037974605.1 Nannopetersius ansorgii | reverse complement strand
CCGGTTGCTACGCCCCTGCTCACAGTTCTTTACCCAGGTGATGTCTGAGCTTTAAAAGAGGTTGCAGTATGAACAAGTGGTTGGAGATATCATCAGTGTGAAAGACGAGTAGAAGAAGGATTAAGTGACTTTTAAAGTTTGCTTAGATTGTGAACACAAAAATCATTTAGGTCATTTGCAGCTTGTTCCCTTTCCAATTCAGTTTAATAGAGTTCAGTTCCTTAAAAAAGTACTATTTATGAAAACAACATAAGCAAACGTGCAGAAATAGCATAAAAATAGCATAGTTTCTTCTGCCGTTGTCCTGGATTTCACTTTGTGCACAGGGTCATGGTTATGGTGGAAGAAGGAAGGGCCTTCCTCTTGCCACAGAGTTGTTATATGCAATTGTCTAATATGTCTTTATATGCTGAAACGCATTACTCTTGACCTGTATCCAAAAAGACCCCCCAGCCCATTATTCCCTCTCTACCAAACTTTCCTGTTGGCATTATGTACTCTGATAGCTAGTGTTTGGCTGGTATCAAACTTAAAACACTTTGCTCAGTGCCAGCATGCCTTACGCCATTCCAGCCAATGACTAGCTTTGCGCACAGTAATCATAGGTTTATATGTGGCTACTTGGCTATAGACACAATTATACGAAGCTCCTAAATTTTATGCATGCGCTACCACTTTGGGGTTGAGCTATTGTTGCTTCTAGACTTCATTTTAAAAACATAGCATATACATTTGGCTGGGGCAGATCTTGCAAGGCAGGAATTTCACAAACTTGTTGTGAAGGCGGTAGCCCATGCCAGCGCTAAGATCTTCAGTACAACTCATTCTACTGCCAGATGATTGCACAGATTATTCTTAATTTTATTCACCTTCCGATTTCAAACAAAGAAAATAGTCTCTGTTACACCAGTATTCTAAAGCTTTAACTCAGTTGGGGGGTTATCCACATACTTTTAGCCACATAAAAAGGAATTCTGCTGCACATAATGAAGTGTACCCTCCCATTGCTGGGCAGACTTGTGCACTTGGTGCAACTGGGATGTGGTGTACTGCACAGTAGCGTGTACCAGCGTGTCTCAGGTGAGGCGGGCGAGGAAGGAGTTAAGTGTGTTTTGACTGTTCCACTGATTTGGAAATAACAGGACTGTGACGTGAAGTGGCGGAAGGCCCGAAGGGCGCCGTGAAGCCACAAGCGTTCTTCACCAGCTGGGTTTCATTCAGACTCACTTCCTATTTAAGAGCCTTTACTGTGGGGAAGTTACGTTAGAAACAGCACCGAGTGGAAAGCAGACGTTTGGTACAAGCTGCGTTAATTGATTCGCTAATCAGCAAAGAGGGCTGGTTTTGCTGGTGAGAGGAGGATGGGGGGGGGGGGGGGGGTGCTTTCTCTTCTCGTGTCTTCTCTAGACTTGGCCTAGTGGTGATTACTTCGGAAAACTTGCTTTACTTAAACACCCCCCCCCCTCTTTTTCCCCCTCCATCACATTGGAAAAACAAACACGGTTACAGTCAGAGGCTTTAAAGCCCTGCGTGTTTCAGATAAAGACATCAAACAGCTCTTTCAAATGCAAATTGGTGCGGCGACGCTTGCGGATTCGAAAATAAACATGCTTCAGCATTGTCACAATTATTCATCAGCGCTGCACTCTATACAATGAGAGAGAGGATTACGGGAGGAGAGGGAACAGCACTTGTTGGCTGAAGTGGCTGAATCCAGCTACAAGATAGGGCTCGAAAAGCAAGCAAGGCCACAGTGGGGCCAGTGTAATTCGTGCACAATGCCGAACCAAAGGGCTTCACGAAGCAGTCGGGAAGTAACGACTGCCTATTAATTTACTGTATCTACTCAGAAAATCCAAGGTGACATTCCTCACGATTGCAGGGAAAAGGAGGGAGAAGATGTAACCGCTACTTTATAACAAAACAATGGACAACATTCAGGCCTCAGCTACTGTTTCCAGTGAGGCATAACTAAGCAATAGAGGGAAAGTGTTGTCGTGTTAGCCGAGACATTGTCCAGGATGACAAACAACCTTGAGTGTATCTTTGCAAAATAAAGGGGGGAATTAATGCGAATAAGCCTTTGTATCCAACATACTTTAATATCTGCCAAACAATTAATGGCTTCGCATTAAGAACAGAGTAAAACTGTAGCTATATTTGTATAAATATAATGGTATACACATTAGAATATTATATACATTGCACAGAACATCTCAGTCAGACTGAGCTGTCAGAACCAACTGTGTGAGTAATCACACATGCAGGCCTACTTGCTATGACTTAACTCAGTGTTGTGGATGACGCATGACTTTACACAACTGATCTAATTACTTGTCAACTACTTGCAATAACTGAGTACATTTTATTTCTCACTGAACTATCACTTTAAGTCAGGAAATGGCAGCGTGACCTGCTTGCGTGTAGAGCTATGGCATTCTCTGCAGAGTGGGCAAGCCAGAGTTGGCACAGAGGAAAGGTGCTTAGGCAGCCTTTGCAGAGACAGGCTGGAGGCCACGGCATCTGTCACCCGTCTCGTATGACAGGGCGGAGGACGCTTGGCCAGGCAGGCTCTCTGTAACTCGGCCCTGCTGCAGGGGTATCAACTCGTTTGCCCTTTTAACGTCCTCCCTCTGGCTCTGTTTCCTTCTTTACCTTCACTAGCAGCTGACACCCTGTACTGGGGTAGTGTGGGTGGGTGGTGGAAGAGGGGTGGGGGTTCTGGGGAGAGGAAGGGCAAGGGTTGTGGATATTTTAAGATAGAAGGCTTGTATTTTTAGGCTAGCTGTACCCCACCGCGTTCCGGGGTGGATGAAAATAAACAAACAAAAGGCCGCGTTACTGAAGGGGGCAGCTGCTGTGGACTGACAGAGACCAGGTCCGTCATCAAAATGGCTGCCCTTTCTCGCATGCCGGCTTATTATTAGCACTGGAAGCGGTTATGCAGCTACAGTGTTGAATGGAAGCCTGCATGTGGACATGATAGGGCTGAGATGTAATTAGCTTTGCTAATGCAGCACAGGCCTAAGGAAGTCATTTCAAACAGGATAATGCTACGTCACCTCTTTGGCCCCAATTCGGATGTGGACCTTGTTGCTGCCCAAACCCATGATAAAAAGTCTCCAACACAAACTTCCTCTTTGCTGGCGCATCGTGTTGCGGAAAATGCAGAGTCAGCACGTGGCCGGGCCCCATGCAGTGCCGCTGCTAGTTGCTAGCCAGTGACCTTGGTCAAGCACCTGCAAAGCTGACAGCTACCTCCCGTCACCGCCTTTCCAAACACCTTCTCTTTTTTGCAAATAGCAGAATCCACACCTGTACCTTATCAATGGCCATCAGCGGCAACAGGCTTAGATAGCAGATGTTGGCCCATTGCTAGCGGGGGGCGTAAGGGTCACGGCATTGAACGATCACTCAACACAGGGCCAATGGCGGAGGTGGAAGATAAGAAATGGCGTGTTTCTCTCTGTTGTGAAAAGAATTTTGGGAAGGGAGGGGAAATGGGGGATGGTGGTGGTGGGATTGCATCATCAGAGGACTCGTCTCTTTCTCTGGGAGGTGCCCTGCCCCCAGCCATGTAAACAGGAAACGAGAACAGCCAGATGATGAATGTGTGGAGGGAGAAGGGAAAAAAGACCAGCGCCTTTCATCATTTGAGTATTTCCTGAGGCAAGCTTTAGGCGGGGAGTGAGGGGGTAGAGAGAGAGAGAGAGGGAAACAGAGGGAGGGAGAGAGAGAGAGAGACAGAGGGAGAGAGAGAGAGAGAGGAGACTAAGTAAACGCATTCTAAACTGGAAATGTTTTCCGAAGCTTGCGTTCCCAAACTTGCTCCGAAAATATGGCCTCGGGCTCGTGCCAATGTATTCATGTGAGTCTTGACCTGAAACAAAGGCTTCAAAGCCTTGGAACACAATATGCAGGCAGAGGAATTCGGCGCAAAACACATCCTGCATAGTTCAGCAGTATCACACAGGCGAAACAGTGTGAATTAGGACAAACCTGTTTTCATCACTTATGGAGGGCTAAAAATGTTCCTTCTACTCGATTTTGAAAACCACCTACACACTTAAAAAAGGGAAATCAATGAGCATGTGAATGTAATATCACCAACATAGGTGTCTATCTCCTGGGAATGACCCTTCTCCTACTGTTAAAGTCATTACCACCATACTGATGCCTTTCAAAACAATTATAACAGTTATTTTTGTTTTAAATAATAAATGTATGCAGCTAAAATGTTTCTCAGTGAGTGTTTTTTTTACATGAGTACAGCTAAATATACTTAATAAAACTAAAAGAATAAACACAAATAACATTATACAGTAAATGGTCATATATATCGTATATCAGTGTGTTCCTTGTGGAAGCCCAGTATTACTGTAGTCTCCATCAGAATCCTGGTCTGACTCAATCAGTCCTTCATTAAATAAAATCAGATGCTGCTGATGGAGTTTCACAATCCAAACAATGGCTAGAGGAAGTGAGGAGGAACCCGGTACTGAACCTGTGTTCTCCCCTAACATCTCACACAACATCAACTACTTTTAACAAACAAAACACATCTTGATCGTTTTTACTGAATTCTTTGCTTTTATTCTAATGTTAACTTTGCTAGCAGAGAGACACAGTTTTCACGTGCTGAAAAAATGGCTTTAAACAGTTTGCGTTGGTTTTGTACACTCAAGTGCAGCACCACACTGTGTGTTTCATTTTGAACTCACCCTAAAGAGTACCATATACTAGCAAACGCATGGATTGGAACCTATAAGCAATAGCTCATTTAAACATACAGTACTGTGCAAAAATCTTAGACATCTTTGCAAATTGTTTAAAGCCATTTTTCTTAGTGTCTTTATGCTAGCAAAGGTAACATTAGAATAAATACAAACAAACAAGCAAGCAGTAAGTAAGTATCCAGATTTGTTTTGTGTGTAAAAGTAGTTGATATTGTGTGAGCTGGTGAGGAGAACACAGGTTCGGCTCCAGATTCCTCCTCAGTTCCTCCAGCCGTTGTTTGGATTTGTGAAATTCCATCAGCAGCTCCTGATTTAATTTAATGAAGGACTGATTGAAAAAAAAATTAAGGACTAATTAAGTCACACCAGGTTTCTGATGGAAGCTACAAGTAATACACACTCCACAAGAAACACACTGATATACAGTAAAGTCACTCTTTACTGTATAATGTTATTTTTATTTATTATTTTTCATTTTATTTTGTACATTTAGTCATTTTTGTGTGGAAAAACACACTGGTCATCGGTTTATGAATATTATTTTGCCTAAGACTTCTCCACAGTACAGTACGTCTCATTTGAGAACCTTTTACCCCTCAGCTGCTGCTCACACAACCTGGGCAGACGTGTCAATAACTGCAGCCAGTGCTGCGACCAGAGTGCTATTTACATGTTTCACACTTACAAAAACAAGCATGTAGACGTGGAAACAGCTTCCCCCGTGTGTGGGGTGGGAGACCTAGAGGCCTGTAGACTCTTACTGAGCCCTCCCCCTCCCACCCCACCATCTCCAGTTTCACAGGCTGAAGGCCATGACTATGGGAAACCCCGCCAAGGCTGGACCCAGCCGGTTAATCCCCTGCAGACGTGTCTCCAGAGGCCCTGCTAGTCACTGCAGGAAAAGTGATGGAGTGTAAAGCTAATCCTGCTTACACAGTTTCAGAGGCGGTGGTGCACAAGAAAAGAAGCCTCCTGTTCGACTGTCTCCTGCGTTTTTTTGTTTTTTCCCTTTTTTTTAATGTGTAGCAGCCTAGTGTGTTACACACACACACACACACACACACACACACACACACACACACACACACACACACGCACACAACACACCAATAGTGCTTGGCCCCCTTTTAAAACCAATGACAGGATAAAAGAATGTTTCACTTCAATAATGGCTATTCATGGCTCTTTAATCATTGGATTTAAACAATCCCGATATAATTTGAAGGCAGTTCAAAAGGCTTAATTGGTATGCTCGGATGTGCCCACACGTGATCAATGCCTGTCTCTTTTCAAAGGCTTTAATCAGATCCATTGCAGGCGGACGCTGCATGCAGAGCATCAATCCCGGGCCATCTGCAGTGCCGGTGACCTCTGCCAAGCCGCTCCCGTGGATGTGCCTGGCTGGCTGGCGCTGATGGCAGAAGCACACAGGGGCTGAACACAGAGCGGCGGAACAGGTGCAGATCAACTGTCCTCTCCTGCCCGCCTGATAATGTGATACAGGGCCGATTTGGTGCACCTCAAAGCCTCCATCCCCAGATATTTGAACTGACAATATGCGCGGCATCAGTAGAATGGGAACTATGATGCTGCGGAAAGGGCATCGTGTTGGTGTGCATCCAGTAGATTTATCCACAGATAGGAGGAACCTATGAGCAGGAGGAAAAAGTGGGCCACCTTTTTTTCCAGGCCAGTACAAACACGGGCATTGATTTAAAGGGAGGTGAGGTCCTCAAAGGAAGATTCCAAGCAAAATTGGATTAATAATACAATACAATAAGTTTCATTTCTCAGTGCATTGCTGGCTCACTGGTGGTCACATGGCTTGTTACAACACCCTAGTAGGAAGCAGCCTAACTGCCATTGCACTCAAGTCCTTAATAATTAAATTCGCCTCACCATAGAACAGTTTATACCTGCTACTTTTCTTAAGTAATGTTATTTTATCTCCATGTCACTGTTATATCTACAAATTATACCTTTAGAACCAGGACCACACCACTATCTACAGTGCAAATGTGTGCGTGTGTGTGTGTGTGTGTGTGTGTGTGTGTGTGTGTGTGTGTGTGTGTTTGCAGGATGACTGTTAGTCTAGCGCAGCAGCTACCCCTACTGAAAGAAGAGAGATTGTCTACTTTCTCAACTGAGCTGCTTGCAGCACTGGAAATAACACACACATGCACTCTCTCTCTCTCTCTCTCTCTCTCTCTCTCTCACACACACACACACACACACACAGACTTTATTTCAGATTATTATGCTTCTCTTCTGCAAAGCCCCACCTTCTGCATGACTCAAAGTTTGCATAACTTAAAAAATAGTTCAAATTGTGGCCGCTTTCGATGACAGTTGGTCATACAGAGGCCGAAACCGCATAATGAAGTCTGTTTACAATTACTTAACAGCATGGTGCTCAACAGTGGCAAGACACTTCCACTGCGTGTTATCACCATTAGCCTGTTAGTTATCACTAACTGAAAAACAACCTTCAGATGCCAGATATGTCTTGGCTGGTTGTGAGAAGAAAACTGTGTAGATCTGAGATTTGGCCAAACCTCTTCGAAAGGACTAGCTGTGAGTCCAAGCATAAATTCCCTCTCTCTTTCGGTGAGGGTGGGAAGAGCGAGTGCTTGTGTGTTTCACCTCCCTTGACCCGGGCGCTGAAAGCTGTGATTTGAGTTGGGGAGCGGAGAGATTGCTGAGAGAGATCCACTGTTTACTGACCGTGAAAACCACCGCTGCCAAGCGCCGGGCCAGGAGCAGGAGGCCTAATGGGCTCCCCAGGCCAAGAACCACACACTACCAAAAAAATAGAGGCTGTACTCTCTTTCTCTCTGTCTCTCCAAATTTTATCTCCCAGTTCCTAGCTTACGAGCCACCCACACCACCCCATTCCAGGTTCCACTACGTGTTCCTCCTTGAAAACACATTGGATGACGTTGTTTCTTTGGAAGTGGAGCAGGCCGCTCTGGGTTCATGGAAAATACAGGGTCTGCCTGTCGCAGGGGCTTTATAGCTGGACGTTCCTGGGCAGCGGCTCAAAAAGTGGTGTATATTATTCCAGCCGAAAGGACGGAGGGGGGGATTTTTTCAGTTCCTGTCTCCTGGAGCAGCTCCATGCTGCACTGCGCCTGCCAAAGTTCACATAAAGCAGCTGCAGCCTGGGTAAAAATAATTACACCTCTGTTTGCCCCAAAGAAGAGGGAGGGAGGGAGGAAAGAGGGAAAGAGAGAGAGAGGAAAGAGAGTGGGGCGTCTCCAAAACCTCCTCTCCAGCTGAACCATTCACACAGAAATCACACAGGCACCACAACCACAGCCCTGATATTTACCATCATGTGATGTATAAGTGTGTGAAAGGTTTCTCCTCCTTTGCTGAAACTGCTCTTCCCACAGCGCTGGATCGTTTTCTTTTTTATCGGCACTGTGGGGCATTGCTTTGTGAGTGGATGCTTCACACACAGCAGAGAAACATGTCTTTTTGCCCTCAAAGTGCCTTTTTTTTAGTTCTGAACATATTACAGAATTATACTGTAATACATCAACCAGCCTGTAAACTGTCAATGTACAACTATTTTCTGAATAAATACAATTTGGTAAACAAATAAACAGGCTTTAATTGGGTTAAGTAAGCTACTTACATTTTACTTAAATTTAATTGATTTCCTCTGAGGTCGTCTAATAACATTTGTGTTAATTATGTAAAAACAAACAGCCACAATTCATTTATATGTAAATTTTCCAACCTTGTTGCACAATTGAACATTCTGTGCCTTTAAGACCGACATATGTAAACGACCTCTGCTCTGATTGGCTGCCTTGTATTGCGTCTCATACAAAAAACAGTCCACAGTCCATGTTCCAGTCCATGGCTGGACGGGTAGATATGTAAACGCACTGTTTTTTGTGACATCACAAATACAATGAATTTAGAAAAGTGAGTTTTGGAAGCCTCTGTACTACATATGGATGGGTAAATGAATGTTTAACAATATTTACACTCTATCAACCTATTTTAAGGCAAAGAAACTGAGAACATTTTAATCTCTTGTGATAAGGGCCCTTTAAATGAACTGGTAATGAAGTCATGGCTGGCGCCTACTGTATAGTCAGGAGCCAAACATGTGTTCTTCTGTCTTCTTCTGCTTTTCCAGTGCTCTATCATTCCGCTCCTCCGCCGCTGCAGAGTGTTTCCTGTGTGCCAGTCAGACTGGGTTTAGGGAGTGAACGTATAAGTGCTGCCTTGGCGACTTTCTGAATGGGAGCCAAGCCTAAAAAGCACGTTGGAGGACGTGGACGATTACAAAGCGAAAGATAATTGCATCAGCCTCGAAGAAGAAGAAAGTCAGTGAGCCAGGGTAGTGCAAAACACGCTGACTTCGCTCTCCTCTGGAAAACAAACACAATGCACTCTCCGTTCTGCTCCAGCTGCACTCAGCCTGCACTCAGCACACGCCTCCGAAAATAACAGCACATACACGTCCATCGCATCCCAGATGCAGGAAATGTATTACATTATAACACAGACTTTTCACTTTCCATGACAGCACAATATAAAGATAACCATCCTAACCCCCGCGGCCTCAATCATGAAATTCTGGATATAAATAATAGTGGTCCTACATTTTTCTATTAGTTTATTTCCCTCCAGAGATCCTTGACATTTGTGTGTGTGGATTTATATTCCAAAAAAAACAAGGTCATTTTTATATAACCATAATCCCACCTCAATCTTTTTTTTTTCCTTATCCTTGATATGCGTCCTTTAAAGTGCAAAACTAGGGCTTTTCAAATTGGGCTTTTCAAGGCCCACCTCCAACAGAATACAAATTCAGAGATCATCCAAAAAACTACAATTATTATCCTTATCCTACAAAGGGGCAGTTTGGCAGATGCCCTTGCCCAGAGTGACTTACAGTCATTAGTTATAGGGACAGTTCCCATGGAGACACTGAGGGTTAAGTGTCTTGATCAAGGACACAGTGGTAGAAAGTGGATGGAGTTTAACCTGCGACTTTGTGGTCATTGGGTTTAAAGCCGAGTGTTTACCCACTGGGCTCCTACCACCCCATAACAAAAGGAAACTATTTTGGTGGAATTTATTTTAAATGATGTCAGTTTCACATGATTCACCAGTGAGTTTTTATATGTATAAAAATATTTATCCCATTTTCCGCTGCTCTTTCAGAGTCACCCAGTTTTCACTCCTGTTGACCTGACTGGAAGTCCTCCATTGTGCTGCCGGTCACCTGACTCAGAGGTCCTGTGACCTCCACGCTGTGTGCAGGCAGCGCAACCAGGAAGCGAGAAGTCTTTTTCAGAAGTCAGTCTGGAATGTGCATTACTCGAACACACCCACCATTTGAACTGAAGTCAGTTATTAGGCCTCCAGAAGGAGTGTGGTTAGAGTGGGAGTGGCCTGTAAGAGCATGTAAAAGCAACTTCCAGGAACAGTCTAGTAATACGGCGGCGGTTAAGCTGCCGGATGGCTGTGATGTTTGGGCTGGGAGGACAGAAGGAGTGAGAGCTTGGCTCGGAGGGTCCAGCTGTGAATCAGCTGCGATCTGATAAACTGCTATCAGAGACACTGCTGCAGATTATCCACTACGTAACACACACAAGACCTACATACAGGCTCTGCAGCCCACATTCTCATGTGCTCCTAATATACCGTCCTGTACAAATGTCTTGGCACCTCAGCGTGTGATAGTGTCTTTCTGCTAGCAAAGCTAACATTAGAAACATGCAAACAAACAAAAAAGCAGTAAAAGCATCGCAATTTATTTTGTTTGTAAAAAGTAGTGGATATTGTGTGAGCTGATGAGGAGAACACAGGTTCGGCTCCAGGTTCCTCCAGCCGTTGTTTGGATCTGTGAAACTCCATCAGCAGCTCCTGATTTAATTAAATTTAGGGACTGATTGAGTCAAACCAGGTTTATGATGGAAACTACAGCAATACTGAGCTTCCACGTTAAATTTATTTGATTTAAAAAGAAAAAACTCTCACTGCTCAATGATTTTTTGAAAATTATTTCCACAGGTGCCTAAGACTTTTGCACAATACTGTAAATGATTAATACTATAATGTAATATATGTGATTAAAGTAAATAGTTAAATACAATTTGCCTCCTTATCCCAAATGTAGTTGAGATATGATTCATTTCTGAGGTTTGTATGTTAGAGTTATGAAGATACTGTTGCTAAGATGTAATGAAACCTGTAGGTTAGTGCTGTAAAGACGACAGGTTGGGGTCCAGCTGTGTCAGACTCACTCAGACAGTATAATCCTTCCCTCTGCTCACAGTCAGGACCAGTCCAAAAGTACACACCCCTGAGTGAATCCCCATAGAAAACATGTGGTTAATGACGACATGCAATCAGGCACCCATCCCTTTAATAAACTGCGACCACAGCAGCTGCGTGCACTAATGTAGGCTAGTAGTGCTGGGTGTAGAGCTGAGGCCTGCGTCTGAACCACATGCAACTGCTGACTGCTCCTAATTAGCACTTGCAGAACACACACAGACACACACACACAGACGCACACACAGACGCACACACATACACAAACACACACAGGCACAAGCACTTCTGCAGAGGTGCACAGCATCCTGTGTTTCCAAATTCCAGGACTGTTGTTCACCAGGTTTGTGTTTTCCCTGCTTCTGAGTCACATCATTAGACAGTGTTCAAGTCCTTCTGGAGCTCAGTGTGGAACATCAGAGCAGGATAAAAACATCCCTGTGGTTTTGAGGAACTGTGTGAGACTCACAGAACAATCGCTGGGAAGCTTTTGAAATAAATCATATGAATATATAAACAAAAAAGTGTTTCCAAAGATGAAAGACATCGTTAAGATATAAAAATAAATATATAAAATAATATGAAAGAAAAATAACATGTATTTTAAAATTATATTATATATTGTATTATTAAAATGTTCTATTTTTTGTATTTTTGTACTTGTATTTTTCATTATATACATACTATATATATATATATTATCATTATTATTATTATTATTATTATTATTATTATTATTATTATTATTATTACTACTAAATCAAATGTATGTACTGTATATATTATGTACGTACACATAAAAACATTTAGGCTTATGTATACGCATATCTAGAGAGAGGGAGACAGAGAGAGAAGTCATTCATATTTTCCATGGTTCTCTACTGTCATCCAGCGTTCACACGTGGAATGACATGTAATAAAATGTATGAAATATATAATGATCGCGCTTTTCCCCTTTCTTTATTTTTTTAAAGTAGTAAAAATCCTCGCCCCTCCACTGCACATTAATATCACTCCATTTCTGCACATGTCCTACCCTCATGTCTTTCATCTCTCCGCACATGCTAGGTATTTTAAGCAGGCAGTGCTGAGGCCTGCTTAGTTGTCACCTCATGGAAGGCGCCTGGTGCGTGGGGGGGTCTTTCCTCTACTGCACTCCTCCAGGGGTCATGCCTATGGTCCTGCCGTATTAATCTGTAATTTTGAAAAGATCGGTCGTGTTTCTGTGTTAACTGAGGCGTCATGATGGGCGGCAGGACGAGCGCCATCGCGGCCGGGGTGGGCGCCGCGCTGTTGGTGGGGTACTGTATTTATTTCGACAGGAAGAGAAGGAGCGATCCCAACTTCAAACGCAAGCTGAGAGAGAGTGAGTGTTTTCACAAGATCTGCTCCCGTTCCCTCCATTTTTACTCGTTCTGGGTTAAAATCGTCCTGTTTGTTGCCTGTACTGTTTAACACTAAAGGGCTTTTTCATTATTAAGGCCTCTAAAGTTGTCCGTCACTACGGTCGCCTGTTTAAAGATCAAAGATCGGATTTTAAGTGATGTCTTCTCTTCTTGTTTCCAGCCCTGAAAAAACATTATTTAATTCAGCAGTTGTGCTGTAAATAAAGTCTCTTAGTGTTTTATTGGGAAACGTGTGCACCATAAGATTCTCATCCATAGTTGTTCGTAGGATTTCAATTATTTAAAATTAACAAAATACTTATGATATAAATGAAAGCTGTGAGCAAACTCGAACTGGTTCATTGTAGATCTTGCTAGATCTAATTTTCTTTACATTGGGGGTGAATGGAGCCAGGTGTCGGAATGTCTACAGTGAACCTACACACATCATTGCTTTTAAGTGAAATGTAAAATTGTGACCACCATTATAACCCAGTGAACAAACCTTACGACCTTACAATGAATAGTTTTCCCATCAAAACACTCAGTTACTTTGTTCAAAAGGTTATACCACTGAGAACAAAATACTAGTTATATTGTAAATATCAATTATGTGGACGAAATAATTTTGAGGTTTGATTGGTTCGTTGTAGAAGCTCTAATTTTCTTTATAGTGGCAGTGAATGGAACCAGGTGTTGTCATGTTTACAATATAAACATAGTCATTTTATTTATTATGCAAAACCTCCAGTGAACCTACATGCATGTAATGTTAAAAATTGTACCCTTACGTTTTCTTGATACCGTTTTCTATTGTAACCCTTGTAACCTTTTGTATTGTAACCCTGCAAATACACACAGACCACGGTCTCCTTACAACTCCTTATAAAACAAAACAATTCAGGATGATTCTATCTAATAATTTATATGAACGAATCATTTTGATGTCAGCAGACATTCATACCTGATGAAGGTCTAGGACCGAAATGTTGTATTTTTATAAATATATATATATTGCTTGCGAACTGGTCAGTGTGTGGGATTCTTTCTATTTTCCTGAGCAGACATTCATAAAAATGGGTGAAGTGTTTACAGAGTTCTAATAATTATGTGCACGCTGCTCTCTGTATTTCTTCCTGTTTTTGATCCATTTTTTATAGGGTTCAATATCCATGGTGCTCTTAAATGAAATGTAGTTCTATTACAGCCTAGACACACATGTGATAAACAGTACTGTGTTTTACTTCTTGAATAGGCAGCGCTGTGAACACAGGAGGATTATCTACGTGTGGTTCTGTTTAACAGCAATTTATTTGTTACTATGCCTTTAAGACTCGTGTTTGTAAGGGTCATGTATGTGTGACCCCTGTTTTGATTGACTGACCTGCATTGTGGCTCATTTAAAAACACTCTTCATAACTTCTGCACAAGTCTGCAGAGAGAACAGCTTTAGGCTGAATAGCGGTTATACGTAAATGGTTTGGGGACTTCAGAATGGAGAGGTGGGGGCAGGGTGGCACTAGGTCATTGTCTACCAGTCATCTGCTTGTAGAGCATTGAAAGTGAGTGGTTGCTTATCCGTCAGCACTTGATTATTTACTCTGTTTAATTACATTTTTAATCGATTCATCTCGGTTTGATTAGTCAGTTTTTATGGAGATTTGTGGTCATACCTCTGCTGGACAAAGCTAACAGTCTGTGTTTCTTGCAGGAAGGAAGAAGCAGAAAGCAGCACAAGAAAGAGCTGGATTATCAAAGGTACGAGTGACCATTCAGTATTTTTATGACTTTCCTTCTGTCTTCGTTCTCCGTTGTCCCTGGTTTTATAGAGTTAGCCAGTATAAAGGTAGTCAGTGATTTTTACATGTGTTTCATACAGAGTTTTCTGTTCTAAGGCTATCAATACAATACAATACAATATAATATCAAGATCGTATGTTTTGTACATTCAGGCCTAAAGTTGTATGTGTTGTCTGTAGCTACCTGATCTGAAGGATGCTGAAGCAGTTCAGAAGTTCTTCCTTGAGGAGATTCAGCTGGGAGAGGAACTGTTGGCACAGGGTAGGATTTCTTTTTCCTTTTTTCATAGGTAAACATGCAAACGTCTTATCCTTTGGGGAAAAAATGCAGTTTTGAGTCCAATATTAGGTCATTTGTGGTATTTGTATTGATCTGATTTGCTTCATGAATTGTGCCAAACCAAACACAAATGTTTTTTCTAATTACGACATGGTTACGACAGTTTTAACCTTTATAATATCTTAATATAAACTTGTAACATTAATTCTACTTATGTTTGTGGGCAAAATGGTAATGTCAAACATTCAGTCCCACAGCCATTCCATCAAATACGTCATACAAGTGGAATCTGGCATAAAAAAGCACACTAGCTAACATACTCCATGGAAATAACATTGACACAAGATCCAAAATCCGATGGCCAAATCAGCCATATCAGACTAAATACAGCCACAAACTTGACATATTGTGATTTAAGCCAATTAGGGTGATTAAAACTTACAGAACCTCTTTTAGATAAAACTTTTGTATCTGGCTCTGCACTTACTGGGACTTTTAAGTCTCCCAACTGTTGTTTTTTGGTTTTTTTTATCAGTAAGATTACATTAATATGTGGTGAGTTTTCCCTTTCATTTGTCTGTGAATTCTCATTTTAAAGCTGATACACACAAAACAAAAACCATGTTTCCCTAGAGCAGTGGTTCTCAACCTATTGCAAGCTGGGCTCCCCCTAAGCTGGTTCACCCACCTCAACGCACTCCCCCCAACCCCACCCCCGAGAGGATGATTTGAAGTTGGGTCCAGTAACAACAATCTCACATCACCCCCCCAGCCGGGGGGATGATTTGATTGTGTTATAATCGGTGCAAATAGGTGGCATTTGCATTTAATTTGCATTTAGCGTTTTTTTTTTTTCTTCTCCGGTCCGGTAGCCCACTCGCACCCCCCCCCGCGATAGTGTCCATCTTTGTCATGTTTTCCACTCCATCCCTGTAGTCACTGCAGAGTAAATGCCAGGCAAGGGATGATGCCGTTGTGCGCAATTACTTCCATATATAGTACTGTGCAGAATCGGGTGTCATCATTTCTTTATATTTTGCTTTGAATCACCTGGTTGGTGCAAAAATACTATTTTATGCCTGTCAAACTGTCTTAGCTTTGGTATACTGATTAGATTAAATGAAAGAAACGGGAACAAATGTTTTGCTGACAGGCTGCAAAGTGCCAAAAGATACAAGGAGCCTAGATCCAACCACTCAGCATTCAGCACCACCAGTATACTGATCACCACCTGATCATCTGGAATCATCTGCACCTGTTTCTTTACTGGTTCAGGACTTCAGTTGCTCTTTATGCCTGAATTACACATATGTAGATCACTGTGTGGCTTAACAAACAAAAACATTCCTCTGAAACTGGTTATGGTTCAGGGACTGGGCTGAAAAAGATATTCTCTGAAAGTCCTTCAGGAAGCCTGGAGAACTGTTACTCAAGACTACATTTAAAATTTGAGAAAGTTTGGCCCTTTGGAAGCAAAATATGAAGAAATGAGGAGTGGCTTAAGACTTCTGCATAATTCTTAGCACACCCTTATGTGCAATCAAAACATGTTCAGAAAATCTTTTCAGTCAATCCGCTTTGGTTTATCCTGTTGGGCTGTAATCATCTTCCTCGTTTGTCTTGTAGGAGACTATGAGAAAGGAGTGGACCACCTGACCAATGCCATTGCAGTGTGTGGTCAACCTCAGCAGCTCCTTCAAGTGCTGCAGCAGACTTTGCCTCCACCAGTCTTCCAGATGCTCCTCACCAAACTGCCCACCATCAGTCAGGTGAGGCAGAAATGGGGAGAATTTGTGCTGTTTGTTCGTGGCTACTTTTTGATGGCTGCTAGTATTATCTGGTGGGAACAGGCAGAATAAAAGTGATCATTATTGAGCATAGCCATCATCCATCAAATGAATCAGATGTGTGTAGCTGGTGGCATTACAATTTTATATAGAAGTTTGTTTATTACACGTTTCCCTATTTTATTACAGACTCAATAGGTTTTGCAACAAAAAACAGATCATAGAACTCCTTTTACAGAATATCAACTCCAACACGAGTGCAGCAAATGGTAAATTGTCGCCATGTGGCAAAACACCTCCTTATATGGACGTTCCCTTAGTTTGTATTGATGCTGGATATGTCCGACATCATGCTTTGTTTATTGTTCCTGTGTCACGTAAAGCTAGTGGGGTTTTAAAAATGGCATCACACCCAAATGCCCATGAAGAACAAAAATGGCCCAAATGCTTTTGTTTTAGGTCTTGGAAACAAACCGGAAAAAACCACAAGATCTTTGACCCCAAGGGAACTTTCATAATAGTCTCCTCCTACAAGTGGGTGGGGAGAGTGGCCGAGCAGCAGTGTGCCTAGCGAAAGGACAGCAAATGGAGTGTGTAGGAGAGCAAACACACCGGTTGTGGATTGTTTTACACCATTTATATTTGGTAAAATGAGATTTTACTAATACACTTTCTAAAGGTTAGGAAAAAATGGTATGTAATAAGGTTACACTTTACATGAAGTACAGGAAGCTCTTTTCAGTCCATAGTTTAGGTCACATTGAGTCATGTGACCAACATGTAAGCTAGTTTTGTGTGTTATTTCATTGGCTGGCTGTTCTGTTTAAAGCTCTGTCATCTAGCTGCATTCCCATCATTACTGTCCTTTTAATTCAAGCATCCTCTTCTTTCTTGCAGCGCATCGTCACTGCACAGAGTGTGAGCGATGACGACATCGAATAAGAAGAGGCCCTGTTATTTATGTGACGCTCCTCAGTGGAACCTTCTCACAGCTGTTCTAGTCCTTCATCAAATCACTGTTTCCTCTCATACGGTTTATACTAGTGATGCACCGGAAAGGAAATTCCTGGCCGAAACTGGACATTCGGGGCCGAAAAGCTGACCAATATGAGTTGACTCAGTCTAATTTGAATAAATGTATAGGCTGCAGTGCATGCCAGGAAGACATCCTCAGCAGCTTGGCTGGTCATCCAAGATCATTAATATAATTATTTTGAGGTTATAGTTTGTACTTATATGCATATTCTTTTCATTTTTTTCCCAGAAACTCTGTAGTCTCTGCATGTTCAGCAGGCACCTTTAATATTAAAATGATCTATAAAGTGAATGGACACTTCAAAGCCCTATTGCATCTTTTATTTTGGTAAATAATGAGCTAGAAGTATTTGGTGGCTTATATATTTTGGTGCATCCCTAGTTTATACCGTGGCCCATCAGAACTATTACGAACAGTAATTTGGCTGTAAATGATGCTGTTAACTGATATCTGTTAACTAATAGCTTGACAGGGCCGGGTAACAAACACCACAGTGACCATTGTGTTCAAATGAGAGAGACGCATGACCTTCATAGTTCCATTTTTCTTTATTACCAGGTATTTTATTTGTGACAAATCAGCAAATATGCAACAAGCAAATGCTGTTATTCCCCATTCTTCCTCGGCCCCAGACGAAATGTTTACATTGTCTGATCCAGTGGTTTTCAGTTCCATGCATGGGGGAGAAGAAGCACTGGGTGTTTATTTTTCCACTCTAACACTTCTGAAGCAGCTCGTGAGCGTTTTATAACCAAGCGAGTTGAATCAGACGTGTTGGATCGGAATGCAAAGTGAACACAGGCCCCGCAACTAGGAGTGAGAGCCTCTGGTTGTAATTCATCATCAGTTCTATTCTGTTGTGTTGTCAGAAACATTAGGTCAAGAAAGCAGAGTTGAACTGCAAAGCTGGGTCCATTATTGTTGTTGCATTGTAATATTGAGTGTTACTGCTGTACCACTGTGTTGTGAACTGATCCAGATTTTGCAGCTCTACAGAGAATGAACTTAATGTTTTATTCATGTTTTTTGACGGAAAAAAAAACATGTAGAATGTCTTATGTACTCCTCGTCTGACATCGCAGTACTTTTGAAGGTGCTCGGGTTTTGAGATCATTTGTAATGGAGAGGCTCCTTTTTTTTAAAACTCACAATAAAAGATGGATGAAGCTGTGCAGTGTTCTCATGAAGCATTTTCTAGATTTTTACCCCCCCAAAAAACCCTCTAAACATGTTTCTTTTTCTTGGGTTTAAATCTATTTTTCAGTCCTTTGCCCTTTTTTATGGTGGGATCCACCATCTCTCCTGTGAAGGAGGCCGCTTTGTTGCCCATGCCAGGACTTTTCCCAAGGGACTTTCCTGCAGACTTGGGTTTTTCAGTGAAACTCTTAGAACCTTTAAAGCCTCCCGCTTTGGGTCCTTTCCTCTTCCCAGCACCTTTCCCACGCTGTTCTTGAGCATTTCTCCCAGCTGGGCCTCCGCCTTTCTTCTCCTTCTCCTTCTTCATGGACCTCTTCACCCTGATCTTCCTATTGAGCAGCTGGGAACCGTTCAGCTTCAGGGCCAGCATGACAGCGTCTGTGTTCTGAAACAAGAAAGCATGTCTGGGTGTGGCCTTCATTCATTTTTACTGGCCAAGTATACATACACATTCAAGGAATTAGACAATAAGTAAAGTGTAGTTAACGCGAGACTCTTTATCGCGTGATAAAAATATCGTTAATCTATTCACAAAGTTGGGTTGGGAGCTGGGTCTATACTACGCAAGCTATGATGACTTTCACCTT
>JBBPDE010000038.1:745329-757791 GCA_037974605.1 Nannopetersius ansorgii | reverse complement strand
CACACACTCAGACGGAGGCAGAGAAGTTCTTTTTACCCTTTATTGGCACCTCAGCACAGCATCACCCTCACAGCCACGGGAGCAGCATCATGCTGCCCCCGTGCTGGCTTGCACTCTCTCTCTGGCCCAGTCCAAATCTCCAACCCCAACTCCAACTCAAACTGCCGCTGGCACCGCCCCTCCCCTTTTTATAGTCCACCCGAAACCCCGGGAGTTGCCATGGCGACGAGCCCAGCTGCACTCGTCGCCCCTCCTGCACCCACGCGCTGATCATGCGTCCCCCACACCACCCCTGGCCCGAGCATGGACCCCCAGTCAACCCACCGTTAACCCCTAAGAGACCAGATCGCCACAATACTATACCAAGTACTCTGTGCAATGTTTCTTCCTTATTCTATTGCAATTATGATTTTTGTATTTGTGTTAAGGTATGCAAAATGTATCCGCATATGTTTTTGAAAGCATTATTTTTTGCTTACTGATTAAAAAAAGACTTGGTGAGTATCGGATTTGTATCGTATCGGCAGATATCCAAATTTACAATATCGGTATCGGTCATAAAAAAGTGGTATCGGGCCATCCCTAGTATTTACCCTCACAGCATGGTAGGGGGAGAATTCATTAGTGGGTGGAATTTAATAAAATCCAGTTTAGGGGAGCAGCTCTTGACTTGGGTATGAAAGATAACAAGCATTAAGTCAGTGAGCGTGAAAGAATTTCTGGACATACTTTTCATTCCACCCGCTTCCAAGGACACACAGGAAAAGACCCTGGAGTGATGCTGATTATAGTCCGAAAGTCTATTAAACCCTGCTGGAGTGACAGGGGTCTCACTGAGGGTCTCTTCTTAACGACACGTGTAAGTGCATGAATGGCCGAGGCAGCTGATGAAAGGCAAGAACGCTGCCGTTTGACTTAAGAGCGACTTAAAGAGTCCTGAGTAATCGGTGCAAATTATGCTGGGGAAGCCAAGCTTTAGTGCAGCTTTAGTGGAGCAAATGACAAGACGGACCCTCTCATTAAAAGGCTTGTGCACTTTTGAAATGGAAGAAAGGGCCTTCTGGGGCCGGTCAGTGAGGTAGAACTAATCTAAAACACCTTCTTTCTCGCTAAGCTTTAGATATGCAAGGAATCTAGAGTATGGCTTTGAGGACACAGCTCCATATTACAACTACCTGCAAGGTCCTACATTATGGTGTGGGATAGAGAGGCAGGAGAGGTGTTAAAAGACAAAAGACAGGCACCTGCTTTACAGGATACAATTATCCCACATGTGGAAGCCAAATGACTAATGGTGATTTTCCACTGGCAGAAGGAACTGTGCCGTACCACGAACAAATGTTTTTCCATTACAAATAAAGCGGCCTATACTCAAGGCCTAACCAATGGCAAGGCCAAAAATGGGGTTCCAGCTAAGCTGACTGCGTCACTGCTTTCTGATTAGGCAAAATATTGCCATCACAGAATGAAAATAGGCCACTTTTTTTACTGTATGCACATGCAACAATCATTGAGATGCAAACTCCAGCTGGGAAAGAATCACAGTGAGCTACAAGTTCTGTGCCATCGCAGTATGATTTCAGTACAGCGAAGTTCCTATATACCTATGGAAAAGTGCCTTAAAGCACCTGTGAATACATTTTCTGCAGCTTTGACATTTTATTGGAACGACCACAGATGTATAGCATGAAAAAAGTTAAGTGGTCCCTTAACTTTACCCACCACAGCACAGAGTGTGAAAAATATGAAATTCTTTCACTGCATTTAACCTTGCTCAAGGGTACCTCAGTCGTGCCACTAGCAGTCCTGGGATACGAACTCATGACCTTCCGATCAAATAAGAAACTCCATAACCACCAGGCCACCAGCTGTCCCAGTGAAAATGGACATATTGCATGAAAAGCCTTGTTCAGTATCAGCCTTTATTGCGCAACAGCTCCAGATAGACATACCAGAGTGCAGCAACACAGTGATGGTTCAGCCAAAAATCACATTGACCCAATACCCCCAACCCCCATAGACCAAGTGCAGTCAATCAGCCATGTTTTTCCTCTTAGTCCTGCACTGGATCTATATTGCAAACAATGAAAGCTTAAGTCACCAACAAGAATCAAATCAAAGTACAAAAGGTCATAAACATCACAAACTGAAATGCAATGCAATAAAACATTTTCTGCCTATGTTTGTAGAATCCTCTTAAAATTTCCAGTGCCACTGGCAGCCACACCTGCCCCATTTTAAAAAACCCACCCTCAGGCTTAACAGGAGGCAAGGTGTTCTTTTACTGAAATACTTTTTCTCCAAAATACCTTTATTTGATTGTGGACAAATAGGTCTTTTATTTAAACCACAGCAATTGATTTTTTAAATAAAGAGCAATTGAATGACACTTGTGCATTAGAAACATATCAGTTTTAAGTTCATAATAATGAAATATGCAAAATATTTCATGTAGTTGGACAAAGAGCACAGGGTTTCAATGAGCCATTGATTCACAGCACTTATCACATTCCTGTGTAGGCTGTTATCTATAAAAGTGGCCTAAATAAAGTTGCAAACTCAAGGCTGATTTTGTCAATTTTGGCCAAAGAAGCCAATTTCACACACAGAAAAGTCTTGGCTGATTTGTGGGAAAGAGGAAATTGCATGGAAATGAGCTTTTTTGGCAAAGTATCTCTTAAAGTTTAGATATGCCCTTGCTGACCCTCCCGATAGTGTGGACCGGAATTTAACCCTGACCGCTTTAATCAAACCCCCGCCCCTCTTTTTCAGTCTCCCCAGGGGCAAGGCGGGACAGTAAATCCACAGTGCTTCGGGGGAGGGCAGCAACAAAAACCAGCTGTAGGGGCTCCAAGACACTTGCTAAAGCAATATAACATCATCCTGCTCAGAAAGAGGCAGAGTAATGGGGGACCTTCACAGAGAAGGGACTGTATGTTGGTCAAATGGTGGATAAGTGGATAAACAACTGACATTTAAACAATGTTTTAGGCATCAATTACAGTTAAACATAGCAACAAACAGAATGACTAATGAATTACACTACGGCATTTAGTTGGTATACCTGTTAGATAAAAAGACAAAAACAAGAATGATGGAAATGACTTTCATACAGAAGGTGCTAAAATGTTTGTAGACATTGTGCAGGGTGTGCATTTCAATTTCCATTTAACCATCACTAAACACCATGTGCCCTTGGACCAAAAGAAATGCTTCAAATTAAGAGAATAGAATCTTATTATCATTACGTTACCATTCATATTAATGTAAAATTAATGTAAAAAAATGTCCTGATAATGTATGTTTCGGAGGCCTTTTAAGACAGCAACTGTGTTTTTGGCGTTCTGACAATCACTAGGAATGGATTATAGACGCATTAAAACAGGTCAGAGGTGCTGAAAAGTTTGTATAAACTCTAACCTTCTCACTAATCTGGACAAAAATGTCCACATACCCCCCCCCCCCCGTGCCTGGCCTTCACATGCAATTCAACATAACTCCTCAACTCATAAAGGCGCGGTGAGGGTAAGCTTCTTACATGATGGATTTTAACCCACGTTTCTGGGTGTCTTCAAGTGTCTGCAGTCTGCTGGATTAAGGACGGAAATGTTGTTGTTGAAGCTGAATGGGCCTCAGCGGGACAGGAAGAAGTACTTAAACAGGGTAAGAAGTGCCTGCTTCAGAGAGAGGGGTGGAGACTGGATCTAGTTGAGATCTGCTCTGATGAAGGCAAAAAGCCTTAGGTAAAACAAAACAATTCTATACATTAAGAGTAGTGCATGGTGACGCCTGTCTGCACACAACAAAGGCACTCAAGACCTAACAAAGCTAAAAAAGCACTCTTTGTTCTTGTAGTGTCTCTGGCCTGGAGTGCAGCAGGGTCCCCCATGCCCCAAAAAAGTCTAACTTATAGACAACATCTCCCAAGATTAGCATCACCAGACAGCTGGTGAATCCATGATGACTCTTTCTGTTTGTGATTTCCTACCAGACGTCTCAGCTACGTGCCGTCTAGAACTGATCTGACCATACTGAATCAACGAGACTGTGTGTCATGAGGAATATCTCAGCATAAGCACCCGCCAGGACGTAGGCCACTGTCAGTAAGTGTGGGGGTGTGTGTAAATAAGGATGATTTTTTCAAAGGGGGTTGTGTCAACAAAGTGGGGGAGGCAAGGCCAGACAAAGAGTACAAAAAGTCAAGCGATCCACTGAAGCACAGAGTTCAACTACAAGTACATTCTACAGCTGTGGCAGGAACGACACTACTGATAATATTAGGAATCAAGTTATTTTCACAATTAATACATCAGTCAGAGCTTTAGTAATGAGCCAAACAATCAAAACTAACTAAACTGAACTAGACCACTTTGTGCGTAACAGGCTGAAGATTCTAGCAGTTGGTTTTGTGTGCATTATTGAAAGGGAGGACACCAACACAATCCCACTGATGCGTGCACTTCTGTAACCCTTTAAACAGCTCGGCTGAGAGCTAACAGACCAACAGCCTTCTCAAGTAGAGAGTAGAGTTGGGCTTCACTATAAGACTGAAAAACAGCTGCGTACAAAGTAAAGAATGCGATGCTTTAATGTCTGTTGCAAGCTTCAAATATCCATGTTAAAGGGGGGCTAACCTTCATACTATTAGACTTTATGATGGAAATAAACAACACTGCTAGCTACACTGAGTTTTATTGTTCTTTTAAAACACACACACCATCTTTGATTAATAGGAACAACTTTAGTCTTTTGTGGAAAAAAAGGCATTATTAAGTCTTTGTTATTGAAAAAATGCTTTGAAAAAAATATATATATTAAATGTCTAAGTGTTTCTGCTGGTAACGTTTATCCATGGGGGCCTGACGCATCCCCCCCAAAAAAATCAATGACAAAGTGACCCCTGCAATGGCCGACAAAACAAAACCCCTCGGTCAACAGAACTGTGATGCTCTTATATTAAAGACCTTGGTGACAGTGACGATAACGAGAACTTATTTGTTCAATAAAGCCCAGATTAGATACTTACAACCATGTATAAACCTTTTTTAAAACCTAAAACACCTTCAGTACTAATATGTCAATAATAAGGACCTTAATTCCTGTATTCCAGGTAGTGTGTTATCTTCCTGAGTTCACTAATTAAGAGCTTATAAGAGTTCATTAAGGCACTATTACTTTAAAATAAGTTCCACATTCTGAAGAGTTTGTCATTATTGTTGTAGGGCTAAAAAAGGGCTCAACAAGTTTTAAATACAGCAGTTTGCACCACAAATTCAAGGTCTATCCATGGTATTATAGTGTCTACATATAATAGTGTAATATTCCCATATAATAGTGTCTTATCAAACTCTATATACAAGCTCTTGAGTAATCAAGTCCAAAAGCCAATTGTCACCCTACATATTTCAAATACTATACACTGATACACACGATAAGATACTTTACAATCAATAACTTTGTCATAAGTATTACACCTAAATATGCCATTCTAAGTGGTTTGGGTTATTTAGAAGTGTCACTGAGCAAATAACCCAACCCCACCCCTCCCCACCCCACACTACAAGACTCCAGGGTCTCTAAACCCACTCTTGAGTTCAGCTCCACACTGTCTGTCTGTGTGGACGATACAGAGGTGAGAAGAGCCAAGATACTCATCTGATTTGCATAAGCAGGCTTCTCACAAAGAAGGCAGAAGAGAGTTTAGTGTCCTCCCTGACCTTTCAGCCCAAATGGTCCTCAATCACAGAGACTGAGTTAATTAAGAGTGTGGATTAGACCCTCGGGGGGTTAATGTCCATGTATATGTGAACAAAGCAACACTCTAAGTATTGTGTGTAAAAGAAGACTGATCAGATCAGCTGTCCCAGAAGGCACTAAACGGGTCATGAGCAGTGCAAATACAGCCTGGTCTTTCGTAGAAGATAAGTGGGGCGGTCAGGAAATACAGGGGTGGGAAAAGTTGTCCATAAAGCCCCAGGAACTCAAATAAACGACCTCAGCTGTGCCAGAATCCTTTAGTGACTAATGACTCCATCTATGGAAGAGCCTGGCAGTGAGAATAAATATTTAGATCTTCCTGCTGGATTTTTTTTCTTCCCTTTTTAGAAAACTTTTGCATCATGGCTGCCACTGGACAGGAATCTTCTCACAAAACCACCTTAATCTTCAGAAAGTAAACCAATAAGATTCCAAAGACATTTTCGCATGTTCATGTTCCTAAAGATCTGTTTCCAGAATTCCCTCTAAATTAGTCCTACATGGTCCATCAATTGTGAACACAATTCGTTTTCTCCTTCTTACGCAAGAGGGCTACGCTGCATGTACTACATGATATTTGATCCAGGAACATCTGGAGCTCAGAGAAAGCCGCAAGAAGAGCCTGGCAAGATTCTGGATGTGGCCAGAAAGCATTTTCCTTGACACACATGTGAAAGTCATTGAGAGCAGTAGATTCCTGAGAATACCCATACAGGCTGGTAACAGGTATCAGGGCCTCACACGCACCCCTTTCCCAGTGAAAACTGTAGAAAGTCTAGTGATAAGTGGTAAAAGCAGCCCCACTCCATGCATCCCCTCCACCAGACAGAGCAAACTCAGAGCTATTACGCTGCATGAATGGACAAACAGCTCAGTGAAATTTCAAAGACTCTGCAAACACACATAATCCTCTTCATCACTGAGTCCTCTGCACAGGCCAAGCAGGGCTAATTATGTCATTCACTTAGGGCACCCAACACCACCCACTATTTTACTACAACTCTAAATGCGAGAATAGGAAAAAACATATAGAAATGACAAATGAAACATAAAATAATTATAATTTAAATAACATAAAATTATAATAATTTAAAAACATAAAATAATTTTAAGAATGCGAAAAAAGATTACACGTAAATATATAAACGTGACAAACAATGAATAAAGAAACAAAAGGAAAATTTAAAACTAAGTAAAAAATCAATACAAAAAAACGTAAGAAAATGGAGAACAACTCTCCCAAAAAGATTTAAAACGAATACTCAGAAAAAGTTGGAAAAAAAAAGTTTTAAAAAGTTAAATACTCACATAAACGCTGCTGAACTCTTCATCGTAGAAGAACAGGGTCTGGGCTAGAGGGACCTCCTGGGTCTGGTCCGTCCCGGGGTCCAGAACGCGGTCCCCGAACTGAGGCCCGTGGTCCAGTAAGTCGCTCCGGGTTATGGAGCTCACTGTCCCGGCTGACAGCAGGAGGAACCCTAACACAGCGACACCAGCCATGACTGAGGCTCTGCAGGCGTGTGGGGTGCAGTTCTCCCAGTAAGAGGACTGAGGGGAGTCTAGAGGACCATGCTGGACTCAGACCCACCCCCAGCAGGGTCTGACAAATCAAATCACAGAACCCCGCCCTCCCTCGACCTGATTGGCTGATACTCCGCATAAACTACAACCGAGCTGCGACCATTAAAGCATATTTTCTACTTCATCCAGTCGCACATGTGAAAATAATTAAAAGCAGCAGATTCTTGAGCTGCCCGACCAACTTTTACACTCAAACTCACTTCATCTCTCCAGAAAACATAATAAATATTAAACCTAGCCCAGTTCATCAGGTCGGTTTACAGCACAGCAAATTAGGCCAAACTGTTCTACAAAGTCTCTGATGTATGTCTTATGGCAGGCTGTTTAATATTAATACATAATATTGACTACGGCACTATAAGAGCAAAGTGGTCGGGGTTGTTTTATTTATTTTTGCGTTTTTCATTTATATACCAATAAAATAACAGTATAGTTTGAAATGTGTGTTAGTGTTAGTGAATTTTATTATTAAATTTGCTGACTAAAGAAGAAAAAAAATATATACATCCTGTAAGTGACCTCTTTATTATTATAATAGTAAAAGGAGAGCCTTTGCCAGAACAGGTTTATGAGGAGGTGTATTATTTCTACTATATGAAAAAAAATACATAAAAAAGCTTGAGAGCAGCTAAAAGCGAGTATTTATTGAGTGGGTCTAGATGTGGTCAAACAGTTAAAATTATGAATGAAATAAAATGCAGCTATTTAATTTTGGAAAGTACAATAAAGTACTATTTTCTACCGTAATTCGATATTGGGCAATAAGACACATTCTGAGTGCTGATTGGTCGGTGAGCTGAGCAGCTCATTGACTGTTAGTGTCCACTGTCATGAACATACATAAGTCATGTAATACATCAGACACTCAAGTTTAGTAAGTTTGAAAGTTTTCAGTGTTTTTAAAGTGAGTTGATATATTACATGGAATTAATTCATTTGTCAAGCAATTGTAAGGCGATTAAACAGTGCTGTTGTTTAAAACACTGTTATCTTTGAAAACATTATGGAAATGCCTGCTATTTTTTTCCTTTTTTCTTTCATTTTTTTGTAATGTATTGTATTTGTATGTTGCTATCATTTGAAACTAAAATAATCCTGTAACTGGAGCTAAAACGTGTCATAAATTATCACAACAGGGTTTGAAACATAATGCTTTGTCTTGAGCAAATGAATGAATTAGTTATTTACAAACTGTAACTGTGCACAAAAGCACCATAAGAGCCGATTCATTTCGGACTCAAACGGGTGCGGCCTCTAGTGTCCAATCTACCATTGGCTAGAATCACTCGGAAAACTTTACTGATCCTGGGGGAAACAGCTTATGTTAGTGACACAGAGACAAGAACTATATCAAACAGTAATAACTCCAAATCAAAGTCAAAATTAAACTATCAATAAATACTTTAAACAAAAAGCGAATCTGGGATTTGGTAGTGCATTTCTGAACTTCACTTTTTACCATGAACTTTCTGAGGTAAGACAGCAGATTTAGTGAATTTATTCAGCCAATTCCATCAGATCTCTCTGCAGTAAATATCAAACATAGGAAAACAGCACTGATCCTTTATTCTTCCTCCTCAGTTGGTGAGGAGGTGAGTAATGGGGCAGATGATGATGAAGTCCACTGTATTGTTCGTCTCACTTTGACAGAGCTTTCATGAGCTCCATGCAGCATTGGACAGAACAGACAACTCAATGTTCTGCCTTGAAATAAGTTACAAAAGAAAAAAGAGCCACATAAAAGAGTCAAAGGCGTTTACCTGTTTACAAAATGACTGTCCACGGTAATCAATCATATGCTATGGATGCAACAAAGATCAAGCTGAAAGTACAACTGCTCTGATGTCTGAGTATCATTGTGTCTACTCACTAACAGCTTTCTCTGATTAGGAAGTAAAACAAGAAGAACAAAAGACACAACATCCGACATGCACGCTCCTCTTGGGACAAGAAAGGAATCTTCCACAACCAAAGAGGTTTAGTTTTAGAGGGATGATATATATATTGTACAAAGTATATATAGAATAGTATACTATATAATAGCTTTGCCCCAAGCCTCACATTTCTTTGCGTTACATACATTACAGAATGCATTTTGATGGTTATGTGCTATTCTTTACACACTGTTTAGTGTGGTATGCAGTTTGGGCCAATGTTTCAAATATTTTGCCAACAACGAGTTATTGTTTTAAAACTGCGACCATACGTTTCCTAGAAAATGTACAGTTATTGAGCAACTTAAATATATTGAGTTCCCTGGCATTTCCAGCGTATCCCTAAATGGTTACTCTGGTGTTCCAGGATGCCAGTGGATTGCTATAAGTTTGTTGCAGCATTCTGAGTGGTTGCAATAATGTTGCTATTTGGTTTGGTTACTTTAACTTGGTTACTCTGGTGTTCCAGGTGGCTGCTATTGTTTTCTAGGTGGTTTTTCGGGTGTTACTAGGGTGTGTCAATTGGTGGCTATGGTATAGCTAAGAGGTTAACATGGTTTTCCAAGTGGCAGACCTACTATTAAGTTGCAGTGTTATCGCTGATGGTTGCTAGGGTGTTGCTATGATATTCAAGGTGGTTGCTAGGGTGTTGCTTGGTGGTAGCTATGCTATTCTAGGTGTTTGATAAATTGTTGATACAATATGTAATCACAAATGACTTATGTATAGGGTTTTTAAATCCTGAGATGTGATTGTCACCTTTGAAGTATATTATGGACATAATTTTATTATAACATCATTTTCGAGTCATCTACAACTCTGTTCTTCATTCTGGATATACCTAATATTTCATTATGTTTTTTTCCTGTAAATCATTTAGAAAGCTAATATGATGAATTTAGAAAATTTCAAACTATTTCTAAACTACAGACTATATTTTTATCATCATTTTATGAATTTATCTGCTAATATATTATAAATGTAGGCAGGATTGCTGTATTTGAGTTTAAGACTGAAAATGCACAGATACAGATTTTACTAAGGCTATAGTGCAGCCCTTAGATGATTAGACTGAGCTTTACAATGTTGGCAGTAAAGCTCAACATCAGCATCTAGTGGTTCAGGCTGTCGTTGCTGTGTGTGACGCATCAGCATCCTTTGATGTGGAAAATTCTTAGTGGCAGCATTCATCCCTGGAGAAATATGGCCATAGCAAACTACAATGCGGCTCCTCCCCAGTACACGCATGCACTCACACAGGCACACACACACAGATGGAGAGGTATACGCCGTTAGTGCCTCTATTGGTGCCCCCATCTCTCACACACACACACACACACACTCTCTCTCTCTCACGCTCTCTCTCCCTCTCTCTAACTGAACAGCTCCACCAATGACAGTCTCCACATTTAGATCATGTGGTCTCACCCCTCTCTCTATTCTGCTGCAGGAAGCCGGGTTTATTCGCTTATTCTTTTTATACCTCCTCCCCCTCCCTCCCTCATTCCCTGCCTCCCTCCCACAGTCATTTGCTCCTTCAGCTTTCTCTCTCTCTTCTGCGCGCATGAGATGGTCAGGTACGTTTGCACTGTGAGCCATCATGAAGAGAAAAATGGATGACTCTCATGGGATGAAAAACGACAGACGCAGACGTGCAGCTTTTTGGGGTGAGGCGACACCTTAACCTGCAGACTAGAGTGAGAGAGTGAGAGACAGAGAATTCCAAGGTGTGAGAAAAGAGATACAGAGTGTGTGTGTGATAGAGAGAAGAGGTAAGGGTGAGGTGAGAAAAGGAGTGCAGGGAGAGAGGAAAAGAGAAAGAGAAACAGCATTTGAGAAAAAGAGAGACAGAGTGATATAGACAGGGAAAAACCAGGGTGTGAGAACCAGACACAGAGTGATAGAGAGAGAGGAAAAAAGCAAGAGTGTGAGAAAAAGAGAGAGAAGAATAAGCCAGGCTGTGGGAAGAAGACAGAAAAGAGGGATTAAAAGCCAGACTGTGAGAAGAAGAGTGAGACTGAGAGAGTGAGAGAGAGAAAGAGGGAGAGAGAGAGAGGTGTAAAGTGCAGGGAGAAATGGAGGGCTCTTCTTCTTCGGCAGAGGAGAGGAGGGGAGAGGTGTCCAGGTCTTCGGGAGGTAATGGGTCCCTCTCCCCTCCCACCCTGAGTCCGGCTGTGCCACCCTACGTGAAGCTGGGCCTGACTGTGGCGTACACGGCCTTCTACTCCCTCCTCTTCGCCTTCGTCTACGCCCAGCTCTGGCTGGTGCTGCGCTACCGGCACAAGCGCTTCAGCTACCAGACGGCCTTCCTGTTCCTGTGCCTGCTGTGGGCCGCCCTGCGCGCCCTGCTCTTCTCCTTCTACTTCCGTGACTGCGTGACAGCCAATGCGCTCGGACCCTTCTCCTTCTGGTTGCTCTACTGCTTCCCCGTCTGCCTGCAGTTCTTCACACTCAGCCTCATGAACCTCTACTGTGCACAGGTGAGAGAATCAGACACTCAAGATAAGATCCAGCCTGTTTCTCTCACACATCATCAAGCTAACTTTTAAATCAATATGAGATTCTGATCATCTTCTCACAGCTCCTGAGAAAGAGCCTTCCTCTAAACTTGATCCCTGTTTAAGATCTTAAAATGCTTTCTTTTCTCTCACTGCTCTAATCTTTATTTA
Source organism: Nannopetersius ansorgii (assembly GCA_037974605.1). Classification (NCBI taxonomy): domain Eukaryota; kingdom Metazoa; phylum Chordata; class Actinopteri; order Characiformes; family Alestidae; genus Nannopetersius; species Nannopetersius ansorgii. The sequence continues at coordinate 745,850 of JBBPDE010000038.1, read as the reverse complement.
TCTCAAACACCATAATCAGATCTTGAGAAGTTGGTTGACTGATAAATGAGCCTGTATCACATATGAGATTTGTCTTAGTGATCAAATGTGATCAAGTCTGAACTACTAAACTGAGACAGGTTTGAGATCCATAAGACTGTTAAAGAGAACTGAGAAGCCTATAAGAAGTGCAAAGAACTTCTTAAGTAGATTTTTTGCTCTCTATTTCTTCTCAAAGGGAGGGTTAGGGAGACTCCAATAATCTCAAAAACAGAGGATGATTTACTTCTGATGAGACGAGGAAAGCCTGTTGTGCTTAGCAAAATATTCCTCTGGGCTGTAGTCATACCACTGTCCATGTTTTAAGATAACGTCATAAAGTGTCAGAAACTGCATAAGCAAATCTGTTTGAGAGTATTAACTCAACACACCTGATGGCTCTAAGCTTCTATTATTCATTAGAGACTTAAAGCTCCAGTGCAAAACAAAGGAATTGATTGACTGAATTGATTGAATTTTGGTAACACTTCACTTAAAGGCAG
>JBBPDE010000038.1:727474-737597 GCA_037974605.1 Nannopetersius ansorgii | reverse complement strand
TTGTGTCGATGTCGCAGCAGCTCTAATTTCCTGTTATCTGGGGGAAAAAATCGGTATCGGAAAAATCGGTATCGGCCAATCACACTTACACAAAAAACGGTAATCGGAATCAGCCAAGAAAATTGCAATCGGCGCATCCCTAATTTGTTCCCATTTCTAAAGTTTGTCAAGCATAAAATACATTCGGCACCCACAAGGTGATTCGAAGGAAACATCAAGGCAGTACTATCCACACCCACATGTGTTTGGTTTGTATGTGGTGTGTGTAAAATTTCAAAGATTTGTGTAAAATTGTGTAAAAGTGTGTAAAATTTCAAAGATTTAAAAGATTTAATAATCAAATGCATTATCACTTTAAAACTTTATACTAATATATATATATATATATATATATATATAGGGCAGCTGGTAGCCTAGTGGTTACGGCATTTGCCCTGTAATCAGAAAGTCCAGGTTTGATTCCCAACACCGTTAGGCACTGCTGGGGTACCCTGAGCAAGGTACCGTCCCCACACACTGCTCCCCGGGTGCCGTGTTCATGGTTGCCCCCTGCTTCACTTGGTGAATGGGTTAAATGCAGAGGGTGAATTTCGTGCTGTTCACACTGTGTGCAGTGGTGTGTTCACGTATGACCGAATGATCACTTTCACTTTCATATATATTGTATAGAGTGTATAGAAAACAGACAGGCTAAAACACTTTTCAATCGATAGATTTATTCTTCTGTTCAAATAAATAGATTGGACAAGTACACATGAACAGGAACAATTCAACCGCAATTGAGAACTTAAATGTTTCACAAATGCTTTAAAATACAGGCTGAGTTTCTTCAAACAATTGCTGTTTCACACCTCAGCTGATTAAAGAACGGAGAAGGAGCAATGGTTGTCATGTATCAACAAACAACAAAAGGAATTTGTACAAAAGTGTTTATTTTTGAGAACCTGTGACTATTTCATTAACATTTCATACTTTTAATCTCAATAAAAAAAAAACTGAAGTGAAAATTAATCGAATTGCTCCTTCAAATGGCCATACCTTGCACACAGCCCTCTTCGCAGCAGAAGAGATGTTATTTTGGTGAAACACAGTTTTGGCTGGACGTCAGTGATGGGAAGAATGTGATCTGAGAATTTATAAAGAAATACTTTATCCTGATTCATATTAAAATGCATTTTATTCATAATTGTCAATTTCAATCATTCATTACTCACCAAAATAACACATATAAAAAAGTAATCTTGGTGAAGTGATCAAAATAAATGACTGACTGATTAAATTAAATGTTATTTTAAATAACATGTAATGGATGTTAATGAACAGTTGTATTCTAAGTCCTGTGTACAGTTATGCTTAAGTATCTACCTTTTACTTATATTATGAATATTAAAGTTGTCACTGTATCATCTGAGTATTTTGTGCAGGTTATTATTTCTCTATTGGTATTTTAATGCAATGTATCTTGACTCTAGTATTCCAAAATAATGTTTTTATTTAAGAATCAAATGCAGAAGTAAACTTCACACAGCTATGCTAATCAGTAAATAATATCATAAGGATCACTAAGTTTGCAATGAAATATTACAATAGTACAGCTTTTACTTCCATGCTTTACTTCCAAATGTACAGCGCTGATCTACAGAAAAAACAAGATAAATAGTGATGATCTTCGTGAATTTGGGCTGGTGCATGAGGCTAACGTTCATGCTAATAAATGCTGAAACAACTTCTTAATTAGCATATGGCCGGCACATTAAGAAAGCTGGAAAAGGAAAATGGTTTCTTCATCCTTTTGTTTTCATGTTTATGGAACCACTGTGTCCATGGTTTACCTATTTATTCTGAAAATTTGCCGTAGTACATTTTTGGCTTAGTATGTCACGATAATGAGCTGCTGTTGTTTAGTATGTAATTATTTTGAGAAACTACAGTTAATACATATCAAATATATATTAACACATTAATACCCAGTTAAGACTTGCCACAGTCATTCACAGCACACAGCGCTAAATAGCTTCTGCCACCTCACTGTTACATGAGTTATACCTGTGACTTGTTTGATGTCACAAAAAGGGTTTGTGCATAAGTTGAGCTGCCCATAGACTTTTGGAGGGTTTCTCTGAAGTATCTGTACCTCAGTAATTGTACTTGAGCACAGGTTTTCACACTCTTTCCACCACTGATCCTGATCCTGTTTCGAAAGGCAGAGAAGAAAAGCATTGTAGAATGTAGCAAATGTTAAAGCCAGAATCTGCTTATACCAGCATGAGCGCAGTCATGAACAGGCTTTTGCAACTTTTAAGGCAGACAAGTATGCTCTGGTGCTCTTCAAAGCATGCTCATTATCACACGTGAACATACACACATGCACACAAATGCGCGCTCACACATACACGCACACACACACACAGCTGCTCTTCTTAATTCCTATCTTCATCATTGCTGTTATGGTCTTCTTTAAGTCTTCACTGGTCAATACAGTGGATATTGTGTGTGCATGGAATAAGTGCAAATGGAGGTTTGCCAGGAACAGAGAAACCTGGCAGCACAAAACACACAGAAGCATCCAGTCATGAGCCTAATGTGACCAAGAGGGAAGCAAAGAAGGGTCTGTGGGAAAAAGTCTTTGGTCCACTGAAAAGGAGAATTGAATCGGACAGACTTTTCTGGTACAGCAGTTGGACAAAATAAAGCGTCCACAGATCACTCGCACACAATGAACACTATAAATAATCCTTTTCAAGACGAAAATAAACCAAAAACGAGCACCTGCGCATCTGTGGCAGAAGCAGGGCGCTCGACTGAGGGAAGATCAGAGGAGTGAGCTGCCAAAAAAAGAATATGACGCACATTTTCAAACTCTGCTGACTGTAAAGCCAACCAAGCCTGAGTCACTTATACTACAAGTTTAGGAGACAATCTGCTTTGTGGCAAATATTCCAATATATATTTTATATGTTCAGATTTAAGGTGGGTAATATGGTTATTACAATAAATGACCAATTAACAGCATTTTAGAGCACTGACCAATGGCATCTTTCACAGAAAAACAGAAATAGACGAGGCTTGTATGAAACATGGTTTTGAAAGTACTATTCAGACGTAATTATATTCTCTGACTCTGTGGTTGCAGTATAAGAATGTGTTATATAGGCCAATTTTATAGATCCTTTGTCAGGAAATCCTGCAGGACCATCTATAAAACAAGTAGTAAAAATAATGGCAGGTCATGTAAATCCTAAGTAAACTGCCATAAATGTTTCATCATATCTTGTGGAAATCTGGTTTCGTTTTCCTATGGAGTCCAGTAATAACATCTGTAAGGGTTGTGACTATTCAGTTCATACAGTATAAAGGATATGTGGAATTTCCACAAATGACCCCAAAATAGGGCTAAACAATGCAAGATAGTAGCATTAGGTAGTTAAACTGGGCTCATATTACCAAAGGTCACCCAGCAAGACTTAAGAGAGGTTTCATTTTTCATCCTCTTCTAAACAAAGATATCAGCAAAAACGGTGAGAACTGTTTTATAGAAATCAAGGTGGGCAGTTTTCTATTACCTTCAGTTCCTGCAGAATATAGAAGTTATATTATACATAGAATTATAATTTAGCTGCTTTGCAAAAACGATGGCTGGGATTTGTTCGCAAAGAACAAGAACAATTAAAAATGTGATTATCCCACAAATCCCAAAGTGTCTGAAGAGCACTTAAGGTAACCCTAAGGTACTTTTGGGAGATTACAGGATAGCACGATTGCTCCTGTTTATTTAGATGTCATGTGGTCATGTGTTAATGTCTCCATTGCAACTCATCAAACTTCAGAAAAACTAAATAAAAAGTACAGTGATTCCATTATGACCCTAGACTGGGCTGTGAGCTGAAATTAGCTCCACTTTAAACAAGACGAAAGTCTTGACAGTCACCTGCTTGTTATGAGTTGCTCCGTTTGATGCTACATTTCTTTTCTTCAGGCAGCATTATAAAATACCAGTCAAACATTTAGACACACAATCCCATTAAAGGGGTTCATTCAACCTATACTGCTAAAAAGTGCCAGACTGGGTTCTTTGGTAAGGTTTCTTACCAAAGAACCATTTTTGGTTCCCTAAGGAGTATGATTATGGTTATACACTGAGCAAAAAAAACACATCTATTTTAGATTCCTAAAAATATTTTCATTTTCATGCATTTTTTCAAAAGGAGCCATTTGCTTTATAGCCCGAAGAAGCTCCTCATTTCTGGCTGCTGAAAAATACTTTTTAGTGTGTGTTCAAAGGGGGGACAGACATGCAAAACTTATATTTGCAGAGCAGCATTTAAAGAAATTAAGCCTACATCTCTAGAACAGTGTCTTTAATTAAAAGACTGAGACCGACAGACTTTTTTTTTCTATCAGAATTAGCTCTGAGGCAAAAGTGAAGCATGTCATGGCTAATAAACTTTGGTTCCTTTATGATAATGAAGAATACATTCATTCAACCAAGTGTGTCTAAACTTTTGACTGATGGTGTATGTGAGGAAGAAAGCAAGACCTGCTGCCCCTAGAGGGCGTAGCAAAGTTTTCATTGTTCAAAGGGAAAGTAAAATGGCTGGAGGAAAAATGACATGATGCAACACTGTCTAGGGGGTTTTCTGCTCGGGTACAGAAATGAGAACATGCACTCCTATGCTTAGAATGAACAGAGACTTAATCCTGTAAATGTATTAAGCAGGACAGAATGTAATTATTATACCGCCACATACATAGACACTCGCACTGACAGACACATAAGAATCCTGATCTAACTCACGCGCACCAAATGCACCAAATTGTAAAGAAAAAAAAAAGAAATAATCAAACAAACAAACAGGCAATGAGAGGAGTTTCATTCAGAAGGGCAAAAACAGAAAGTGGTTTCAAAACCTGAAAACCACTGTGAAGCACTGCAAAGTCAGCATGGATCGCAAAGTCAAAAATGTGTGTGCTCATGACACTGGGAGTGCCGGCTGCTATTCTTATATTAGAAGCTGGTATCTAGCATAACTCTGGTCTGCAGTGGTTTTCAGCTAGTCAGGCAGCAGAGCGGAGGTGGTACTGAAGGGGGAGTTCTTTTGGCCAGATATCGATCCTGAGGTCCCTGATAGAGGCCTTACTATGAGGAAAATAAGACTATTGCAGTGTCCTCTGGCCAGGCGCCACCTGGTGGCCTGGATGTGTGTTACCTCTGGTCCTTTAGAAGGGTCCTGAAGTTATGAAGCTCTTTAATACTGGTAGAGAGTCTAAAGTGAGGGGCAAAGAAGGGAAAGAGAAAATTAGATCTGTTAAAAGGTTTCAAATACCTGATCTAAGTTTTATTCCAACCAAGGCTTGTCTAATCCAGCACATGAGATATAACAAGACATAAATTAAACTAGGGCCACTCAGGCCATAACAATTAATGAACACCTGGAAAGAATAAGTCTATAAAATCCTATAAAGCTGAAAGATGTTAAGATGAATCATGCACTTAAGGTTGTTATAACAATCATTCACTTGACACCCTTTTCTACAAAAATAACAATTACAACGACTGAATATGTATTTTTTTGTGTGTGCAAGCCTACAAAATATATATTGAATTAAAAGCAGTTTATAGTGATGACGGCCAAAACTGCTTCATCCATTTTAAACAGGTCAAAGAGAATATTTAGCTAAAAGGTTAAGCTACACTCTTAACATGCAGGAGAACAGAGTACAAGCAAATTGCAGACAAACTCTTGGTGCAACATTCCAGCAACACAACCTCATATTCAGCTTTTACACCTCCAGTGAATTATCAGGCCATTTTGTCCACTAAAGGCACTAACTGCGCATTCTGTGATGCTCCGGTTTAGCCTTAAGCATGGCATTACTATACATACACTTCCATTTCAATAATGACACAACGCTGAGTTTACACAGAATTCCATAATCATTAGGGTTTAGGGTTAGAAGTAGAGTTAGGGTTAGATTTTCGCTCACCATTAAAACACAAATGCTCCTCTTCTGAAAATGATACAGTGATGGTGGCTTTACTTTATCATTTCTACACAAACACTCCGTTTATAAAAACCAAGACACTTGTATAAATGTTCTTGCTGGCTTCCATAACACTACCAATGTTTCTTCTGATCAGACGCTTTGCTGCTTGAATGTGTATATGTGGAATATGACATGCTGCTGGAAAACATCATTGTATCGAAAAGAATATTGTATGGAATTTGAGGCTCCCAGCAAAATACATCACTCTGAAGATGCACGTGTGAGGCAAATTCAACAAAGCAGCCCTGAATAATGTGTTTATTGCAGAAATTAATAGCGATTAAAATTACTTGTGCAGACTTCATAAAACAGATTCATAAACTCATCACAGGCCTAATAAAAAATCATAATAAAAATAACTTGAAACTCACCTCCCAAAGGCATTGAGCAAGGCTACGATCTCCTGGCGTGTGAGCTGGAAGCCCTTGGAGGGGCTGTTTTCTGGAAGGTTCTTGATTTCTTTCTCAGAGAAGAGGATCCTCAAGGCTGTGCCCAGCCCCTGGGTCTGATTAGAAGAGAACAATGGGTTTAGGCTTTTCGTGTGTTCTGAAGCCGCTGTGTGGCTTAGTGAGTTTACATTACCATTTCAAACCCAGACTACACCCAGTTTTAGACTTAAAAGTACATTTAATAGGGAATCCTCCATGACAGTGTAATCAAACCAGGTCTCATAGTGTTCTCATCTGAACTGCATGCAGCTCTACATTAAGATGGTGCAGAATCTTTGATGTGGTTTAGAAAAAGAGTATAACTCACTACGCACTCTAAAAATAAACCCACTTTCACTGTGTACCAGAACACAGCCCTTTAGTCAACAGAACGGTTTACACAAGTCACCTCATGGGTAGAAGTGCTGATCTAGAACCGTTTTTTGTAGCAATGACTGGTGAATGAGTCCGACTGTTGTTTGAAATGGCCGACTGTAGAAATTTTATAGCTCACACAATCATCTTGAGTCCTAAACCACATCCACAAGTCTGCTACACCTTAATGCAGAGTTTGAGAGCAGTTTTGCTGTTTGTTTTTGTGGTGTTTTTGTTTTGTAACAGAAAGAATCCATGGCCCTTGATGTCTAGTATTAATACCAGTGTCCCTATAACTTCAGGGTTACATTAGGTCACCAGTCCAGTCATGTCTTGACTGATATTCTGCATATGGGGTAAGTGGATGATTTCAGCTATCAGCTATTATCTCTAATGTTATACCTACAAGGCATGGACTAATAATGTAGGTGTATCTAACAGAATGGTCAGTAAGTGGGTTTATAATCTTTATATACAGCATCACTGGTGTGTGATTTATTTGTGCACATACACTATCACACAACTACCACATGAATGTCACACCACCTAAATAATACCTGCTCAGACGGAGTCCTATGGGGGTTCTGACCATTCAAAGCGACAAATTAGGGGCCACTGAATGTAACTACAGAGCTACAAAATGCAACTACATGGTCAGTCAGTTAAATCAATGCGGCACTTCGACCTACCTGTAACTTTCCCCACAGTCGACATTTACTGCAGCCCACACAGTCCATTATGCGGGAAATGTTCTTAAAATGGAGCCTGAACTCTTCCTGTGACAAAGAGACGAGTAAAAAACAAAGTCAAAACACTCTAAACTCATGTCTTTGGTTTGTACATGTTTGCATGATCTCCCTAAACAAAGAAGACCTTTTTAATCCATGCAAATCCCCAGTCAGACTACAAGACTGCTTTAAGACTGAGAGCCAATGTATTTTTACATATGACTCAGGCTGGCTGAACCCTCTGGTGGAGAGACATGTGGAAGCATCAGGGAGAGTGTGTTAGGTTGTGTGTGTTTAAGAGAACTTGCTACAATCTTTCTACCTTCATCTCTTTTACCTATTCAGCACTAAATGTGGTCCCCATTCATGAATTAAAAGCAAAGTTATCCTTTCACATCAGTCATTTCAAATGAAGACATGTATTTTAAAGGGAAAATCAACTGCATTCTTTAGACAGTTTACACACCTTTAACCTCTGTGCTTCCATTTTGCGTCCCGCGAACATGGAGCTCTCATCAAAGTGCATGGGGAAAACTCTGAGAGAGAGAGAGAGAGAGAGAGAGAGAGAGAGAGAGAGAGAGAGACAGAGACAGAGACAGAGACAGAGACAGAGAGAGAGAGAGAATTATTATTTCTGTTTTACAGCATGACAGACCGACCACGCTCAGCCTGTAAGCTTTCAATTTTCAGCACATGTGATTTGAATCTGAGTTCCTCTTTTTTAAACCAGAGGTTTACCCTAAATACAACATTTTTTCTGTATTTTTTTTAATTTGGCCCAAAATAAAATAATCTGACAATACATCAACCATAAAACAAAAAATATACACACACACACACACATAATTCAATGCACTAAAGTAACTGTTTGCTTTGACATTTTTACACAGCTCATTTAATTTTTTGGAGAAGCACTGTAAGCGAGAGCACACTGCTGAAAACAATAACATGCACTGCTTTACTGGGGAGAGATTTCACTCTCACAGATCCCCCAGGTACACATTTTTACTGCATACTAGTGCAGTGATAATGAACTAAAGGCTTGAGGATGTGGCATATAGCAACAGTTGCTAAGCAGTTATTTGAGGGATGAGAAAATAAGATGAAGCTTGGGACGGGTTGACTGAACTACACCTTCACTACACACATTCTGGAATACAGCAAGGAGCTTAAGATATTTGACTGGTCATAATACAACATTAAAACTCAATCATTATCCTAATAATAGCTTCACATCTGCTTCATGATGCACTGCATCATTTTGAAAAGGATCATGAAGAAACTGTTTTTGTTGTGAGGTGAAAAAAAATGCTATAATATAGGTACCGTATGTTAAAGGAGAAGATATTTGACTGATAAGTCGACTGACCAGCACGAACAAACAGTAGTAAATTCTTTTGAGCTAAGTTTATGCCATTTGTTGTAGGATGCTCTTCATTCTCATGTAGACAGTCACCAAATATTCTAGCTGGAATCCACGCATTTCCTCCAAAATCATTTTGTTTGTTCATGCTCGTCAGTCAACTTATCGTGCCGGAAAATTCCCTTAAGGTACTGTTTGTATAAACTGTCTTTTTAATAAACTGCCTGTGCACTTTCAAAGTTCTCAACGTCTCGTTTTAAATGTCAGAGCCCTCAGAATTCTAAAAAATGAAGTGTGGAGCTACTTTGAGTTAATGGTGTAAAAATGTCGATTTATCTGCACTGGCTAAGAGATGCCACAATCAGCCAATTAGAGATTTGAGGTTGGCATCAGCTAAAAGCACTGTGTTTTGGATAGCAGGAGGGCGAATGAAGGTGGGCTACTGGACAAACGTTCATACTCATCATGTTTCAATACACCCCAGGTCCATTTCACACCAAACTTCTCCTTTAATACTGGAAAATACATCTGTGACTGAACTCATAGTGATTGAACTGCAGTCTGCAATCCATTTGCCCTTAATGAGCGTTCTGGAGTATGAAGCATATTTTGTCTCTCACTTGGTCTCGTTGAAAATATTCAGCAGCAGCTCCTTAGTAATCGAGTCCTCCTGGATATTTCCTGTGTACAGGTTTACAAAGGAGCGCTCGAAGTACGGAGCCACCTTGGACAGCGCTCTCAGCTCAATCAGGTACAGAAAATAGAGGTTCTTCAGCCGACGAGCCCCTTCCTCTTTAGTCTCTGCCGAGTCAAAGCGGCGACGGAATTCATGAACATTCGGCCCCCAAATTGTCTTCCCCCAGCGTTCTGCACAGAAAACACACACCAGGCATTAGACGGAAAGTGACACAACAGCAACATCGGAGAGAACACAACAGAGTAACATCTTCCCCTAAGTTTGAAGTGTATATTTGCTTGGGAAAGCAATAGAATGAACAACAAATAAACATTTACAATTTTTAAACCTCGCTTCAAAGCAGCCCAGTATACCATCCCAAATGTATATGTGCTAAATAATACAAACCGGATTCCAAAAAAGTTGGGACTCTATACAAATCGTGAATAAAAACTGAATGCAATGATGTGGAGGTGCCAACTTCTAATACTTTATTCAGAATAGAACA
>JBBPDE010000038.1:690315-703575 GCA_037974605.1 Nannopetersius ansorgii | reverse complement strand
GAAGCAGGGGGCAGCAGGAACACGGCGCCCGGGGAGCAGTGTGTGGGGATGGTACCTTGCTCAGGGTACCTCAGCGGCTTCCAGATCACAGGGCGAATGCCTCAACCACTAGGCTATCAGCTGCCCCTAAATGTCCGCCGTTTGGAAATTCTTTACTGAACAAAGAGGATGAAAAAATTTTACCTCTCTGAGATGCCAAGCAGAAGAAGTGAAAAAGCATTCATTTACATGAAAATTAACAAAGATTGTTTCCCTGCACTTGCTTCACCTGCCTGAGCCTCTACCTCTCTGCCCCATGCACAAGCCTTGAGAGTGAGCACTCGTTTAGCTTGGCTGGAAATATGGCAAATGAAAAAAGAAAGAGAAGGCAAAAATGCTTTTGTTTACCAAAATAAACTTGTCATTTTGTTCACTATTATAAAAGTAACTAGTAAACAGGGAAAAAAAAAAGTTGTCGCAGCAGCTCTGATTTTCTGTTATCTGGAGAAAAAATCGGTATCGGAATCGGCCGATCACACTTACACAAAAATCGGTAATCGCAATCGGCCAAGACAACTGCAATCGGTGCATCCCTAGAATATACGTAAATGAGCTCTATTCTGATTGGCAGCCCTATATTGTACCTTTTTTACAAAGCAGTATGGACTGCAACACCCCTTCTAACTCAGCCTGAGTGGGTGGGGCCAACGATTGGCTGAATAGGCAGATATATTTAATAATTTTTTTGTTTAAACAGACTGTTTTTGCAGTGTTTTTAATGTACAGGCTGTACATTAGTGTTTACACACAACTTTAAACTCTTTTTATAAAAGGTATTTTATTTATTAATTTATTTGCATTTTTTAAGTCATGTTTTCTTATTTCTAAGCCAACAGAACAAAACACTTTCTTGAGACACTGCATAAAACAAGCAACATAATGTATGTCACTGTATCACTGCAGCACAGTGTTCTAGCCTGTGGCAAAAGTTAGAACACTGAACTCGCCTTTAAAACTAAAAATGAAAACATTAACATATTAATAGAAGACATGTCATCAGACACACTCAGCTGTATCAAAAATTCATGTGAAACATCTGAATATATGAATATTCTTACAACAATCTCAAAGTGAGAAATTATACATTTACATTTATGGACTTGATACTCTCATCCAGAACGACTTACACTGTGTCAAACATTTCATAATGAACAGACCAACAGAAATGGTTCAAAATGAAATCGAACCTTTGAACTTATATTACAACTTGAATTTTTTTTTTTGTTGCTTCTATAGCATTTCCACTTTGGAGATACAAGGTTTTGTTGATGACATATTTACCTGATTTAAGATTTTTCAGCGTGCAGTAAAAGACGAGTCTCCTCAATAAGAGAATCCAAGAGCTACTAATATTCCACTTCTAAACATCTTGAATGTTTTTTCTTTTTTTTGTTCTTTTGGTTTCACTTATTCTTTCTCAAAAATCTGCACATGAGCTTTAAAGTTGAGGTCGAAAAGCTGCTAAGTGGTTCAGAAAAGAAGCAAATGGCCACGAAAAACTGATAATCCTGTTACACAAAGCAAAATAATTGCACATTCAGATGACATGTACATTCTCAAGGGCATGCGTAAAGGCACTGGTGAACACAAAGGGTATACCCACAAGTCTCCTCAGACTGAATTGCTCTTCTGATTGTGTCCAACACACCCGCAGAGCAGCTCTGCAGGGTCACTGAGGAGAATCCAGCTCTGCTGAACCTCCTCCCAGCCTGGCTTATTAACTAACAACCGAACATAAGGGAGTAAACACAAGTGCACAGTGGACAAACAAACTCATGGGCTTTCTGGGGAGGGAAAGTCTACAGTGGTCTTAACCAAAGTGATGTTTATGTCCTGAACGAAAACTGGTTAACCATGTTTATATGCGAACAGGCAAAATACTGGCGGTGAAAAATGCAAATTAAAGCAGTTGGAGTGTGTTGCACTAACTGTATAATTTAAGACCAAATATAAATGGCTCCGATATCGATATACACTATTTGGACAGACGTTTTGGAATGCCTGACCATTACACCAACAGGGACTTTAATGACAGTACATGCAAATACATAGAGTTTAATATTGAGCTGCCCACCCCTTTGCAGTTATAACCCAAGACGTGCTTTCTTCCACTCTTTTTGGAAGGCTTAAACAAGATTTTGGAGTAACTGGGGGAATCTGTGCCCATTTGTTCTGTAGAGTATTTATGAGACCAGGCTAGACGAGAAGGCCTGACTCACAATCTCCACTCCAGTTCATCCCAAAGGGGTTGGATGGGGTTGAGGTCAGGGCTGTCTGTGAGCCAGTAAAGTTCTTTCACACTGATTCTCATCCAACCATGTCTTTATGGACCTGGGGCACAGTCATGCTGGAATAGAAAAGGTTCTTCCTCAAACTGTGTCCAGAAAGTTGGCATTGTCCAAAATGTCTTAGTATGATGAGGCATTAAGTTTGGCCTTCACTGGTAGAGGCCACCTGGATTCAGTGATTAAGAGGTGTGTCCCAATACTTTTGTTCATATAGTGCACTGATACTGCTAATCAACATCAATACTTAGTAATAATCTTATTAATCATACTCTCCATAATTTGATGCAGAAATGGAGAACTGGAGATCCTTAATTAGGTGACATCGCTACAAATGCTCTGCTCAAACAATGTGTGTTGGTCCCTCTACTGATCTCACATTATTTGACAAAACAGCTTTAAGACTGTATTAACGCTACAGAAACATCAATAGCAGCATCGTTAATCCATGAGATTCTCCAGATTTCAGCACTGACCAGTGAGGAACCAGTTCCGGTACCGGTTCTCAATCCACATGACTAGTGAATAGAGTTAAAAACAAAGCCTCACCAGTGCTGTTTGGCCTATAAAATTGCTCAATTGATTAATCAATCAATAAAGGCACATTTAGCACACATATTTGAAATGCCCTTGTTAATTTATAATATAATGAACCAATACGCATAATGATTTTCTTTCATTTATAAGAAATGCTTTCACATCCTTACGCATCCTTACATTTGCTATAGTGAACTGGAAAACCTGTGCACGAAATACAATATAAATACAATATACAATACAATATTATATTGTATAATACAGTAAAATTATATTGATGATAACGTTATATTACAATGTTTAAAAAGATTAAAAACAAGAGCTACAGGCTAATTGCAATATTTAAACAATATTCACACAATTTAAGACTTTTAACTGTTTATGTGATTGTAATCAATTTGACAATTATATCTGACTCTTCAAAACAGGTATGAAATTTCAGCTGATTAATATAAATATTTAAATAATTGTGATGAACTGTCATTGTGATGAAGCCAGAACAGCACAAGCCTAAAGTGCCATAATTAGCTTGTTATCTGTCTTGTTGATGAGTAGCTCCTAACAGATGACAGACACAACTCAAGTTCAACAAATAGGTATCACTTACTGGAGCCCCTGAGCATGTTTTCACTTTTGAGACGTGCAGTGTCTTGTGCCTACAGGGATCTATCTAAGGGCAGGTTAACATATTTGATTAACAAGCAGCTGAACACAAGGTTTTTTTAATAACTACCATCCGGCGAAGTAATATTTGTGACTAGGCCTGTTGTAATTATTTGAAAGGATATTTGAACTGCCCAAGCGGACGGCAATTATTTTCCATAGCTGTTAGCTTTCATGTCACAAAATGTTTACATCACAGAATGTGAATTGGAAGTGTTTTCATTTGTTGGCTGGAAGCAAATGCATGTAAATAATAAAATAAATTACAAAGCACTGACTGAGACACATCTAAAAACAGTTCAGCTAAGGAGAGAAATGCATTACATGGCCAAAAGTATGCCTGACTATCACACCAAATGGAGCTTGCTGAACACCACATTACAAAATCATGAACATTAATATGCCGTTGGTCACCCGCCACATCAGTTGGGTTAAGGCTCTGCAAAGGTTTGGTGTTCCTTTGCACCAAACTGATCAAACCATGTCTTTACAGACTTCACTCAGGGGTACAGTCATGCTGGAACAATAAAGGGTCTTCTCCAAACTGTTGATACAATGTTGATACAAGACCAATATACTTTCTCTACCCAATTTAACTGTAGACACTATACTGTACATGCGCTGTGGTTAGCAAGTAATATTATTTACTAAAATATAATTTACTAAGAAATATAATTTACTCATTTTGTTACAAAAATATTAACAGAAATTCAGCTGCATTACCATATAATGGTAATGTCCAGAGAATACAAAGAAAGCGTGTCTTGGGATGGTGAAATACCTATGTACTCTGAAGTGGAAGATTTGAAAGTAGCCAATCCGAGAATGTTATTTATTTCTCCTTGCTGCTGATTGGCTGCTGCCCTGTGACGCATCTGTGGCAGCTACAGTTCAGAATTTCCAAAGTCTCGAGTGTTCATGTTTTTGTTTTGTTCTTCTTAAATCCCTGTATTTTTAATTCTGTAAATTAAATTAATTTATTACTGTATTGATCTGCTTATACCAAAGAAAATGACAGTGCATACCAAAGAAAATGCACATGAATTACAGTGCAGTCTATACAGGGGTAACATAGATACATGACATTCTAACACTGTGGAAGTTCAGTGAAACTCTACAGTGTGAATACAGGTTTACCTTTACATTTTATTTAAGGATAAAGTTAGTTTAAAATGAAATTAAAGTGTTTTGGGAGCATATTTGTGGGCATATATTAGGGTTTAGGCATTTTTAGGCATTTTTAACCCCATCACAACATAATTTTTCACTTGGAACGTAACCCTTTGCAATAAGCTCTCTCTCTCTCTCTTAGTTTTCTAATTCTTCTGATTCTGATCAACTATTAATTATTCATATGACAATTAATCGTCAGCTAAAATGTCATGATTGCGAGAGCCCTAATTGTGACTAAACGGCCAACTGATAAACTAATACTGTCTGTTAGAAAGAAAGGCCAGAATGGTGTTTAGAAGAAAGGGAAAAATGCAAATAGCTACTGTCACCTCCGTTCCGATGAAAGTACATGTTTCCAACTCAGGCACAAACCTAATTGGGATGACAGGACATTGAGACATGACATAACACAGTGACTGCAGTGTTGAGGATATGTCTGTCTTCCACTCTAAATCATATGGTAACTCATTATAAGGAGGGTGGAAAGAACACTGTCCGCTCTGGTTTCGCGTGTGGGCGACGGAGGGTGATAAGTTAGGCCTTGCTGGGCAATTACGCCAGGACTGAGTGTTTTCAACTAAACAGTGAATGACAAAGCAACGCTCGCAAAGATGAAAAACATCTGTGCTGCAATCAGGGGGCCTGGAGAGCGTAACTCCTGTGTTGGAGTTTTCAAAAACTGCAGGACCTTTTATACATTTTCCCAGAAAAAAACCCCAAAACACCTGCTTAGCTAATTAGTCTGCATAATACGACAGCATTTAACTACTGTATAACTTTATATTGGAGCAGCACTAAATGCTTTTCTCGCTGTGGAAGGTGTCGTTTATTGGGAGTGAAGAGGGTGAGGTCATGAAAAAGCCTATGAGAGTCACTGCAGCACTTTATTCTCTTTTAGTCTGTTTAGTAAAGAGCACCATATGCTGCCGCTCCCAATTACGTTTCCACTAAAGTTCCCCATCTCTCTCTCTCTCTGTGTTTTGTTCTTTCACTCCCTCCCTCTCGCTCTCTTTCACTCTCCATAATTCACTCTGTTTTGCTATTTCAGGATCACTCCCTTTTCACTCCCTATCTTTCACTCTCTATCCCTCTCTCTACTTTAGTCTATTGCTATTTTACTCTCTTTCACTCTGTCTCTTTCACTCTATCACTCTCTATTTCAGACTACTGCTCTCTTTTACTCTACCTCTTTCACTCTATACCCCTCTTCCTATTTCATTGTCTCCCATGCCCTCTTTGTTACTCTTTCTCTCACATACTCCTTTACTCCCTATAATACTTTCTCTCCCTCTTTCAGTCTCGCTTGCTCTCTTTCCTTGTCTCCCATTCTCTCCCTCTCTTTCCTTCTCATTTTCACTCTTCGCTTCTCTCTCTCCCTTCTTTCACATTTTCTCTCCCCATTTTTCTCTCCCCCTTCCTCTTTTTCAGACTCTCTCTCCTTCCTTGGTTCCCGCTCTTTCTTTCTCCCTCTTACTTACTCAGTTTCTTTCCTTCTCTCTCTCACTTTCTTTTCTTCTTCTCTCTCTTTCCTTGTCTCCTATGCCCTCTTTTTATTGCTCTTTCTATCACTCTCTCCCTCCCTATTGCTTTCTCTCTCCCCCTTTCCTCATCTCCCATTCTCTCTCTCTCTCTCTCCCATTTTCACCTTTCCCTTCTCTTTCCTTCTCTCTCTGTCTTTCCCTCTCCCTCTCTTTCACACTCTCCCCTTCCTTGCCTCCCACTTTCTTTCTCCCTTTCAACCACTTTTTTCTTTCCTTCTTTCCCTCACATCTTCTCTATCCCTTCTCTTTACTTGTCTCCTGCTCACCCTCTCTTTATTACTCTATCACTCTCCCCATCATCTCCCCCTTTTTCTTGGTCTCCTATTCTCTCTCTCCTTCTAATTTTTTACTTTTTTCCTCCCTCTCTCTCTTTTCTCTTTTCTCTCTCTCTCTCTCTCTCTCCCTTCTTTTCATGCACTCTCTCCTTCCCTCCTTCCCCATCTCCCCATCCCTCCCCCTCTCAGGATTAAATGATCAGATGAGGGATCACTGATAAAGCCAAATTAGCAGAGACAGCAGCCCACATGGTCTCGGGGGTAAAGCAATATATCGCTCATTAATCGCTATGGTGACATCAACCTTTGTAGTTCTGATACTGTCAATGTAGTAAGTGAGTAATACGTAAACAACCTTTTAACCAATCACTGGTTGTTGCGTGGTGAGTAATCTGACCAATCACTGATGTTTCTTGGGGGGGAGGGTGTTTTGATTAATTAGGTCTTTCATTGTTCTGCTTATTAACGCCCTATTATCATTCCATAAAGGTAAAAAAAGACAATTATTTAGATAACGAGAAATAACTTTAGGCTGTTTATTGTATGTAATTTAAAGGGAGTAAAATGCAACATCAAAAAAATTTTCATAAACTGATATTCACATAAATAGGTCCCAAAAAGCTATGCATCTCCTCCATCTGATACAATTCCTCCATCTGATACCATTTTCCAACCTCTGGTTTTCCATTAGAATGAAACAGGTTCTTCTTGTTACTGTAGTTTTAAAAGTGGTTTGCGGATGATCTCTGTTCTGATTAGCTGAATTAAGCCTCATTGAACAAGCAGTTCATGCTGAAATAAAAGGGTATATGGGTATAAAATATTAGCTCCACTCTAAAACACACACACATAAGGAATTACTGTGCATAACAAATTCAGCTCTTTACATATATTCAGCACTGAAAAAAAATAAGAGACCACTACAATTTATTTTAAATCAGTATCTCTGAGTTTGACAACCATTCCATGCCTGTGTCTGTTACATTCCTACACAAGCACCTCATTCTGCTTTATGAGGGACTGATTAGTGATCACCTGAATCACATCTTATATAATGAGGAAAAGTATAAAAACACTGCTGTAATCAAGACTCTCCTCTCACAATGATACCAGTTGGATGGTGAAACACTACTAGAAGTTTGTCAAAGGTCATTATTGCTATTTTTTTTTAGAGTGAACAAGAGATTTGTTTTCTTTTAATTCTTTAAATTCTGTAAACACTGCGTTTCTTACATTACTTGTGTCCACATTAACAGAGATTTTAATGACACTGCATTCAGATACAGACTTTAATATGGAGTCGGTTCCCTCTCTGCAGGCGGTGTAATGGTTCCGATCCCCATGCTCCTATAACAAACTAAACAAAATGTGAATGCCCTGCATTGTAGCTCTGTAGTTTTTATAACTTTGTTAAAAGGGACACTGCTTTTTTATTTGTTTAAATGATATTGCACTTTTGTTCATGTAGCAGTACTAAATGCGCAATACACTACTTTTAATTAATTATTTAATTTTGCATATAAAAATGCAATTTATTGCAGAAATGATTATTACTATTATCATTATTAGATATAGATATTGTACATATGTCTGTATTCACACACTCATACTTTACACTTCTACAGTGAAAGGCATTCTACTATAATTTACAGAAATATAATCACATTCTGACAATTGCTGGTCCACAGCTGCTTTTTAAATGCCCCAGTATCACAATATAACTCCACCCTGTATCATTCAGTCCTACCATGAAATGTATCTTAGCCAGGCGCTGTATTAGATCAGAGAAAACGTCCTTACACTGCCAGGCATTTGCCACTGCAAGGCTCTACAAAATCGTTTGATCTATTAAATCTAATTATCTCGTATTCCTCGGATTGGTGTTTCGTTCTCGTCGAGATGCGAATCTTCCTTTTTATGTTAAGGCTGAATAAACAGAGCTGCAGACTCCCCGCTGCGAGGTGGGCTTTAAGGCCTGCTCCAGGCTCCTCATCCTTTCTGTATCAGCTGAAACATTTCCGCCTAGAGACGCCGCACTATGAGCAGTTCAAAAGCTCTAGTTTCTGAGAAGCGTATAGAAATGAGCAAGACCTGAGAGCTGAGAAAATTGAAGGTAATGTTTTAAAAAGGCAACATCATGTCAGAGTGACCGGTTACGAGTTAAAATACTTAATCTTTTCAAAGTGAGCAGAGTGTGTTCATGACTGCATTTCGCCTAAAGAGCTGGATCTGTGCAAATGGCAGCAAAAGAAGAGGGAAAAATTATAGCTGTAATCTCAAAAAGAAAATGGAGAGGTGAAGCATGATTGCGCTGCTTAATCAATTCACTAGTAGCTGCTATGGTATCTGTAGTCGTTGCTACTGTTGCTATGTGGTTGCCATGGTTTCCAGGTAATTGTTTGGGCGTGGATAAGTGATTACTATGGCAATTCAGTTGGTTGCTAAGGTGTTGTTAGATGGTTGCTATAATATCTTGATTGACAGGGTGTTGCAAGGTGCTTGTTATGGTATTCTACGTAGTTGCTAGAATGTTGTGAAGTGGTTGGTAAGGTGTTGCTAGCTGGTTGCCAGTGTAACTGGTGGTTGCAGGCTCTGGTGGTTGATAGGTTGCTAGTGTGTTGCTAGTTGCTTGCCAGGGCATTCTAAGTGGCTGTTAGGTGGTTCCTATGGCACTGCAGGTGGTTGCTATGTGTTGCATGGTGCTTGCCATAGTATTCCAGCTGCTGCTTTTTTGTGATTGCTAGGGTGTTGTTAGATGGTTGTGAGGGGTTTCCACAGTTCAAACACTGTCAAACTCTGACTGATTGAGATATAGATTTAAAATTGTAATATATTTCAATTACAAAAAAAATAATAATGATAACAAAACATTTAAAAACCTTAAAACAGTTTGAAAGTCAGTGCAGTTAAAAGATTTTGTAAATTGTAATTTTCACAATTTTCATTCAACCTTTTCTGGAGCATGAAGTAAAGGTACCAAACTATAGCTCCATTTAAGTTATTTTTATGAAAACAAAACCTGAACTGATGCAAAAAGCTACAATGGTAATCTTTTTTGGAGGGGTTCTAACACATTCAAACATAAATTTAGATTTCCATTATATGTGGAAGCATGAACAGTGTAAATGGAGATGAGAGTGTTTTAGTAGAAAAGCTGCCTCTTTCAATATTTTCAAGTATATTCAAAAAAACGAATAAACATGGATAGAATAAACAAAGGTATGACACCTAAAACCATAGATGGAAAAAGGTCAAAACTTTCAATTAACCAAAACGTCTGTACAATTTTTTTGACGCCATTACATAAAGCAGGTTTAATGCATAATTTGACATACGTTGAGAAGAATGTCAGTATGAATATAGCACAAGAAGTGCAAAGCTAGCCAGGTCACATGATCACGATCTGGACAGAAAGCCTATCTGTTTTAGTTAATGTTTAATGCTGCTCATTAATGTTACATTGGACAACGTCAACTTCATTTACTGCTGCGACATGAAATGCATCTTTGCAGGTCTGCCAGGCTCCTTAAAGCAACACTTTATTCAAGAACGTTAATGGGAGCTGAAGGGCATGATTTCACGCATAGTGCTATACTGTCCAAATGTTTGTAGACAGCTGCTCATCCTGTATAAAGGGTGTTTGTAACAACTAATACTCTGACAAGACTTAACACTGACTATTGGAACATGATCTGATCACATTCAGCCACGTGAGCATTAGTGAGGTTGAGTGCTGATGTAGGCACCACTCCAGCACATCCTAAAGATGTGGATGAAGCTCCAACATACCAGTGAGTGCAGTTCTACTGCTTCACTCTGCCAAAAAAATTAGAGGCCTTATACCCCACTACCCAACATCTGGCATGACCTTAACTCTTAGAACTTTTATCAGCGTATTTGCTGCCTTTTACACAATCGCTCAGCCGCTCTCCGGATCCCCTCGCTCTGCAGGTTTTCCCCACCCACTTGTGGGCAGAGACTATCATGGAAGTGTCCCGGGATCAAAGATAAAATAAATCTAGGCGTTTGTATGTGACGCCATTTTTAAAACCCAAGTGGTTATTATTATGACATGTTTTTTAAACTACAATAACTTTGGTTCTACGTGACATAGGAACACCAACCATAGCAAGACACCTTGAGCATCAACCCAAACTGGGGGAACTTCCAAATAAAGAGCTGTTTTGCTGTATGACAACAATTTCCCATTTGTTGCGCTTCTAAGGGTTAAGCTCATGTGTGGCTGCTCCAGAGCCACACTCTACCAACGGTGTTGTATGGACATAAAACGGAGAAGCTTGATTTATCAAGCTATTCATCAAATTTTGGTGTTTCCTGTCAGCAAAGCTACAAAGTCTGGTTAATGTCTGGACTTGTGGTATCAGCATTGGCCATACGGTGCACTGCTGACCTTCTGAGGTCAAAGTTAACAGCAAAGGCCTTTAAGCGAGAGGGAGAGAAGAGGATTGGTCTGAAGAAGAGGATTAGCAAAAGACTCTTGCAACACCAATTAGGCTCAGGATCCCTCCAACTGATCCACACTCTTCGCAAGGTCAAGAGAGTGCTGGCTCTGGAATGAGGGTGGACGAACTGAACCTGAGCAATCACTCGTGTGGTGACGGGAAAAAAAAAAAAAGAAATTCTTGCTGAAGGCATTCCGCTTAGCAGATGAATACGTTCTGGCAAAACACTTCACATTTCCCTTGTTTGTCAGGCAGACTCTTTTGGCTGCAGGAGCCGGGGTTTTCCGGGAGAAATTTGCAGGAGTAGATCATCTCTCTCGCAGTTCGGAACCACAGCCAAGGGAATGGCACGCATTAGTGTCCAAGATTTAAATTAATGGTAAGCCTGGAGTGCGCTGCAGTGACACGCGCCTTTGGGGATTTAAATGCAAGTTGGTGACTTAATAATTGATTAAAAATAGGGACTAAAATTAGTTTTCCATTAATGCTTCTCCGCCGAAGCTAGAAGTTGCCTTTTATGCTCATGTAGAAGCAGCTCCAAGCAGGCCTTACCTTATCCACCGTCACAGAAAACGCCAAAGTGCTCTCTGATCCAACACACGTCAAACAGGCCACCTGGCATTAAAAGAAATGGCACAGTGAACGCTAGTGAACGCTAATAAACAACCCCATCCTTTCAGTACTTAGACAGATTTATGAAGGTATTTAAAGGGAAATTCCACCAGGTCTACAAAACTAAAACTAGAATGGTGGTGATAGGAACCAGACGTCTTATGAGTTTAACGCTTCTGAAAGGTCATCACAAAAAGTTACAAATATAAAACTTCATACCTGAGATGTTGTTATATGATAGTCTTGGGCCTTTTAAAAATCTACTCATTGTGAAGGGATGCATGCAGAATGCCAAAAAGTTATCAACAACACTTTAAGAGGAAGGTATTTCCTATATCCCAATCTCTTTAAAACCAAACCTGTGAAACTGCACATGTGAAAGTACCTGGGGCCACTCAGGTTTAGGCCCCGTTCAAGCTCTTTAAGTTGTATGAAGTGCGGGCCAGGCGGGGCTCACTAGTAATAAAGTGTAAAGCGGTTTGCAGGCCTTTGCCAGGGCACAGGGCCAAACCCTCGAACTCTCTGGTTTGGACGCCAGCACTGGGTCTCAACAGTAAGGTCAGTAAAGCACACTCGTCCCGCCGTCCAGATCTAATACACAGTTTGATTTGGCAAGTCTAGAGGTTTCTATTTACAATCCACAAAAGCCAGCTTCATGCGACTACAGGAAGGCAGATTGAGGAGCTAATATTTGCAGACAATTTTATTTGATTTCTGTATTTATTGAGTGCAATTTTGCACACGCGGGGAACCTATTTAGCATCAAACGTGCGGCCTGGTGGTCAGACAGGAGGCAGCCAGAGGTTTTTCGGTTTTGGCGCTGGAGAGGTGGGATGAGACTAGAGGGAGACCCCACAGGGATAAGCTTTCAGCTCAGAGCTGAAAATGCGCCAAAAGCCACAAGCCAGGAAGAAGTGAGTCCAGTGAAGATCAAATCATATGACAGCATTGCTCAGAGAAACTCGGCTTTGGCAACAGACTACATTCATTTTCTCATTCACACTTATGTTCAGCGATGGAAACCATGACTGTCAGTTTAAGGAGCCTGGCTGAATTATGGCTAATGTACTTAAAACAGATAAAATACTACATACAGACATAAATGACACAATGGATAATAGTTATAGATAATAAACCTAAACAGTACAGTGAGCAATGAACCAGAACTGATAAATTACAGTTAATATACTTCAAATATACACCACAATATCTAGTAATAAATAATAATACTTACCTAGCTAGCTTGGCCATAAATATTACAGATTTCTCTGTGACATTAACAGTCAACATGACATTTGAATATTCTGGTAAATTTAAGCGCACAGCAGAAAGTGGGAACAGCTTAAGCCATGGCAGCCTCAGCAGCATCCTCCGGACTGGAGACTCCCTATAGTGCTAGCGTTAGCCATGTTAGCTAGCTGAGGCTGTTTCAGATTACCGTGCAGAACGCTCACACTTTTATTGTACTTTCACATCGACTTGTGTTTCGTCTTGTTGTGGTCTCGTGTTTAGATCAGTGCTGCCAACTATTTTCAATGGAAAGTAGCTAAAGTCTGCTCGAAAAGTCGCCAAATGCCGCTAGTTGACGTCATACGTATATTTGCATATTGATGACGTAATCACGTCGTATTTGCACATGCGCAGCTCATTCACATCTATGTCAGCTGCCGTG
>JBBPDE010000038.1:678256-690215 GCA_037974605.1 Nannopetersius ansorgii | reverse complement strand
GAGAGAGAGAGAGAGAGAGAGAGAGAGAGAGAGAGAGAGAGAGAGAGAGAGAGAGAGAGAGAGAGAGAGAGAAACCACATTTCAAGGACATGACATTGGTCTTCTCAAATGGAGACTTGAATTACCGTGCACTCTCCCCATGCCTCCTCACTATGCCATATCACCACAAGTTAAAGGAGAAATAAGGGCACAGTGTGTTTCACATGTAAGAAAGTACTGTGGGCAGCTGCGGCGCCGACGAGCAGGACGCGACCTCAAAGTCCATACTGCACGATTGCCTTCCTTACCAAAACACCGCGGCCACATATCACTGCTCCGTATGTCCACGGCTCCTTTTAATGTACCTGTCTCAATACATCACGGCCTTCAGGGACTGACTGTAAGTGCCTTCAAGCTCAGCCTGTAGGACTACACTTATGTTAAATGTGCTGCCTCATGATTTACCATATGCACAGTGATGCATGTAATTTGTCGGAGCAGGCATCACTCAATCTAATCAAATTGCCCGCATCTACAAAATCTAGAGCGGACGGCACTGCTTTCTGCCCTAATGTAATAGGCCGTCCGGTATTAACCTCAGAGAGCACCAGAAATAGCCCCCAGAATGCACATACCCGCAGTTTGCAGGCTATTTTCAAACCATAAGGCTGTTTTTAAAAGGTCCTACGTTTATTAATGCTTGAGCCAGATATAACTGCACCATTAACAGGCCACAGAGGGTATGGACGCAGGGCAACATGTAGAGGGTCAAGGCTTGAATTATACTGACCTACTGCCACAACCAAAGCACATTTGGTGTTCTTTGGGAAAACCAGCCTGAACGGGTTAAACATCCAAACATCTTTTCATAAAAGTATTAATTTGTAAAAAACAAATACAATGCAATCACTTATAACCAGCAGCCCCAGTTACAGATTAATCACACCGAGCCATACAATATCCCATCACTAGAAATGCGTATAAATATACATGCATACAAAGAAACGTATACAAACCTGGAAAACAAAAACAAAGGTATAAAAGCTGCTCCTTATGCTTTCTAATGGCCTGAAATGTAAAAGAAGCAAACATAAACGGTTTATAAAAAGGCTAAAAGTGGAATACCAGATATAAGTCGTACTTTGAGATACATTTGAGTATCTGTCTAAGGTTCCAGTGGCATCAGGAGTACAGCTGAAAACACACAAACCTCTTTCAGCGAAGCATTTCAGGTTAAAAAAAAAACCGTCGACACTCAGATTGGTGGGTCACCACACACTCATATTTTCAAGTACTGAATATGACACTGGTATAAACCGAGAAAGCAGAGGTTGACCGCAAAAAAGCATAAATAACAACAACCAAAAAAAGATAAACAAACCCCGTTTTGCTATGAACCCTTCTCCTCAGCCCATTCCCCTTTTACTTACCTTTAAAATGGTCTTATTTAAAGAATATAAGAGCAAAACAAGGCTGACATGTCCTCCGTGTGTCTCAAATCGCTGTCTCACTACTGGTGTAGTGATCCTCGGGCAGCAGCTCCAGCCCCGCGACTCCTCCCTCCCTAACAACCGAGCTACTTCACTCGAGGGGCGGACAGGCTGGCGAGAGAGTCCCGCCGACATGCGGTTGCTCCTGGAGGATCAGCACACGGCACAACTGAAGTCGTTTTTTGTTCGTCTTGTAACTTCTCCAGGAGGCTGTCCGTAATGTTCAAGTGTGTGCGTGTGTCGTACAGGCTGTTATTGCTCCTCGGAGGGGTCGTTATTTCACGACCTCATTTGAAAAAGTAAAGCTTCAAACATGTACTCCATCCTCACGGGAATAAAACACATATCGTCAACACGATTAAGTCAGATGAAATTGCGTTTATGTCATATATGTTATGCATGACATATATTTCAGTCTAATTTAAATGCTTTATTAGTATTACTGCAGGCATAAGGAGTGGGAAGACATTTAACATTCACTATCAGAGGACTAAACCTGCTATAAACCCGAATATCAGCAGTATTAGAGCATTAAACTTATTATAAACCAAATACCAGCAGTATTAGAGCATTAAACCTACTATAGACCCAAATACCAACAGTATTAGATTATTAAACTTACTATAATATCAGCAATATTAGAACAATAAACTGGCTGTAAACAAAAATACCAGTGGTATTAGTGCATTAAATTTGATATAAACCAAGCACAAAAACCAAGCACTATAACCCAAATACCAGCTGTATTACAGCACTAAATGTACTATAAACCAACTACCACTGGTATTACAGCACTAAAATGCCAGCAGTATAAAACAGACGCAAAGAACGCAGAATACGGACCGCGGCTCTACGTACGTACATACGTACGTAGTTAACAGCAAGTATATTTCTGCCTTTAGACCTGCTATATACCAACTACCAGCAATATTAGAACACTAAACTTGCTATAAACCAAATACTAGCAGTATTAGATCAATACTGCTCAAGACTAAACTTACTAGAATCTAAATGCCAGCAGAATTTGTTCTTTAAACTTAACAATAACAAAAAAACCTAATACCAGTAGTATTAGAGCATACAATAACTACCAGCAGCATTAGCGCTCTAAACTTATCTTAAACCAACTACCAGCAGTATTAAAGCAATGAACTTGCTGTAAATCAGCTATCAACAGTGATTTAGTCAGCCAGGTATGTTTGTATAAGCTATTAACATTAATGTAAATGAGGACTGAGAATTCGCAGAAAAACAAATTCCAAAATGGACAGTGTTGGTATTGCCAGCCATTACTTAGAATTTAGGATACATTGCATCTGTAACATTAACACTTGGTGGATGCTCTTATCCAGATCATCTTACAGTCTAATTATGTTATAGAAGCTGGAAAATAAAACATTTGGAGTCTTGTCCAAGGATGTAGTGTGGTGTACTTATACCAACAGAGGATCAATCCCCAGTCCACTTAGTGGAAAGCATAAGTGTTACACACTTACACAACACAGACATGCTGCCATGTGTTCTCTTAAACTCTAATATAAAATTCAGCTTGTTCAGTAAATTCATGTCAACTTGAGTCTTGAAAATGTTTGCAGCTTTAATAAAGGCTTTAATGGATCAAACTGAAATATATGTAGCTACACCTTGAGCCACCCTCAGGTCTTTCTATTTTGCTTTCAATCACCTTGTTGGTGTAAAAACTAAATGTTTAAGTGTTATCTTTGGCATATTGTGTAAATTAAAGAAATGGGAACAAATGTTTTATTATGATAGGCTGCAAAGTGCCTAAAGTTACAAGGTTCTAGATAAAGGAGTTCAAATCACTCATCATTCAGTCCCACCACTTGATCATCTGGAATCATCTGCTCCTGTTTCTTCACTGGTTCAGGACTTAAGTTAGATGTGCTTTGTTCTACTTTAATGATTCATATGCAAGTCACTGTGTGGCTTAACAAACAAAAATCATTCCTCTGAAACTGGTCAGGTTCACTGGACTGAAAACGAGAGCCTTTGAAAGTCCTTCAGGAAGCCTGGAGAACTGTTCCTCAAGACTACATTAAAAATACATGAATGTCTGGAATGCCTTAGAAGCAAAATAGGAAGAAATGAAGTAAAATCAAAACTTTTGCACAGTGCCGTACAAAGAGATCTTTGTATTGTTGACGACTTTCACAGAAATGGATTTCGAAGATCTCAGTGGGTGATGAATATTATTTAGATTGTTTCTCTACATTCAAATCCAGAAATTTACGAAATTTTGCATATTAATTCCCAACCGTATTCTGAAGGATTTTACAAAGATATTTCAGTAATGTGTCTTTGATCTGGATTGTGTCCTCACAATGAATCAAACATTTGAATTCTATTCTCCCAATGGCTAGACTTGTGTTTTGTAAATATTCCCATGTATGTATATTTAAGTAGACAGTGTCTCATTTGCATATGCTTCTTTAAAAAGTGATTTATTTTGTATTAAAACTGTACCCACTTAACCAGAAATGTACAGAAATATGCAATATAACAGTAAATACCCATGAAATCAGCAGTGCCATCTGTGGTCAGGAGCCTGAAGAGCAGGTTGAGTGTTAGAAGAAATCCTGGTCATCACTACTGTAAAAACGTAATGAAACAATAAATACAGAAAATGATACAGTATAGTTTCAGCACCTCACAGATCTTAAAATTATCAGCCAGAGAAAGTTTAATTTATCAGCTGTTGTGTGTTTTGACGTTCATCTATAAATCATTGCAAATTTATTCCCAGATTTTGAGAACACTTGGATGGACAAAATCCTTTGAGGGGCGTGAATAGTTCAATAACTGTAATAAGTTCAGTAAAGTGTCTCTACTGTGTGAATCCCAGCCTTGAAGAATGACCTCGTGGATTTATGTATTGGACCACTTTATCACAGATTAGGCTGTCAGAGCTGATTTACTGCTCTGTTGCTTTTCAGCAGCCAACACAGGCCTGTTTTTCCAATCCGTCTTGTCATGGGGGCCGTACTGCTCAATTATCCCTCACAAAACTGTCAGGGGTTTTTCCAGGGAGTCCCTACAACGTCTTCCCACTCTTTTGTAATTTTGGGCAGAAAGTGGAGTTTATGATGAGGAATGAGAGACTGATTTGAGAACGATCTGAGAGAATCGACTTCTGAAAGATGTGGTGGCGCCTCATGTAAATTTTCAGCATTGGTGGGATCGTATGATTGGAGGACAAATTTGGGGGAGGGGGAGGAAAAAAGCAAACCTAACCTTTAACATAGGAAAAACGTTATAGCAAAAAAATGTTACAGGAAAAAAAAATTTATTTATTTTGAAATCCACATCTCTATTTGTATGACAAGCATTCCATGCCATGTAAGCAGTTCTTAAAACTAAGGCAAAGCTGTTAATTACTTGCGCCTATAAGAGATAAAACTACATTTTTGCAGTGCTCTAATTTTTTTCCAGAGATGTATATCACACACACTCACACTCACAAACACACACACAAAATAAGTAAATAAATGTAGTTCCAACCCAAAGTCACAATATGTACCACAATCCCAATTATACATTTCAAAACTTTTCATATAATTGAAGCAAATGGGAAGTTACTGAGTTGCAGTAGGAAATCTTTATGCATGTGTTTTTGTAAAATGTTTTCATGGATTCTTCAAATTGTTCTTTTAGAGATGTTTTCCCAGAGGGGGATTTTCCAGTCTCTCAATTCACATTTAGATAATAAAATATCTATATTCTTTCTATTCAGTGGTACAGCAGAGATTATTTGGAAAACTGTTGCATTAAATAGGCTTTTTGAGCTTGAACTTGTATTCAAAAGACATAAATGTATGACAGTAAATTAATAATTCATCTGTATCTGTGATTCATTGTGAGCAAATATTCAACAGAACAAAATGTAGCCTTTCATTATCTTTTTCTTTGCCGAACTACATTTTTTTCAAGGCATTCACAAAACCATAAAGCATGGATAGTTCTACCCCCAGTGTTTGTTATTTGACGTTGTAAGGATCGGAGAGTAAATCAAAGTAAAGCACATTAATTGTAAATATGAAATTGTATTTGCTAATATTATTTGTTATTTTTAGGCCTTTAAAATCAAATTGGACATAAAATGTTCACACAAGTCAGGATCTACAGTCGGCCCAAACAGAACAAAAGCCAACGGGCAGCTGCTTCAGCCTGACTGAACAGGTTTTCTGTCATCAGGTATGACCATTTTGCTGAAAAGTGGTAGATTATTCCTTAAAGTCATATATTTTATCCATACAGAAAACAGATAGACCAGTCCAGACCTGTAGACTGTTTTACTGTTTAAATTAGAAAGAAAGAAAAATAAAACTTCTTGAGCTGTACCGATCTCCATGACACCCTCCAGTAAACCTTCCTCGCAGTAAAATGTTGATGTTTCACTAGTTTAAAACATTTCGACCAACAAATTACTGAATATTAAAACAGTTATGTTTATTTGTTTTATGTTCCCATGCCTATAGATAACTAGACATTATGGGAAATGGCACCTTCTCCACAAATGATGATGAATTGTCTTTCAACAATGGTCATACTCTGCTGTGTTAATAGCTAGACAGATGAGCCACAGCATTAAACCACCAAGGGGCCTGAATGGTTAAATAGCACTGGATACAGATGCAGACCTGTAGTTCTTATAGGAGTTTTCCAGACATTTCTACAAAATCCTGGTACAATCTGTTTTAAACCACAAACCATGTAGTCAGAAAAGTTAACCAGAAACCTAAAACAGAAAACCCTCCGTTCATATTATAGAAGCTAATGGACAGAAATTGATTTCAAGAAGGAAACATTTAAGCAAAATGTGCATTTTTATAAAAGAGTTCCATGAATTATTCAATTATTCAATTAGTTATTTTAGAGATGGGCTAGGTTTTCTAGTGGGATTGGTCTTCCAGGTCTCAGTGTAAGTGTGCAAATTTGCATTCAATAATAAAATGTATATTTTCTATGCTGGTAATCGGTGATAAACTCAGGCTCAGCATACAGAGATACATTTGGAAAATGCTGGAATATTCCTGTAAAATATGAACTTCAGTTTGTACTCATAAGACTTGAATGAATGAATGAATGAATGAATAGTTCATCTGCATTTGTGTGGTCCACTGAGCACACATTCAATAGAATAAAACAATGTTTTCATTTTTCGGTCTCTCTTTCTTAGATAAACTACATTTCTTTTTAGGCGTTCACCTACAATCAAAATAAAGGCTTCACATGTGTCATCTCCTGATCAGAGACAGATCTTCAGAAGAATAAATATATGCTCTTCAAAAACTACTTAAATACTTCCATCAGGTAAAAATCTCTTCAATGTTCAAAAACGCCTCCTGTCTGGACTAGACTGATCCTCCTAAAACTGCTCAAGAGAACTTGTCATCGGCAGCTAAAAACATGAAAGCCTTCTCAGCGATTCTCAGTCCACATTCTCTCTGGAAAAGAGTCTGTACTGCCGGCTGCCTGCTGCTGATAGATTATAGTATAGTCTGATGGGGCCGTCACACGCCTCGTCTGGCCCCCAGCTCCTGGTTTCTTCAGAGAAGAGTTGTGTCTGTTATAGTCTGTAGTGGATCTGTAGTTTTCAGGTTCTTCAGTATCAGTTCGGTTGTGTTTTCAGGTCTGTTGTTTTCCCAGTCCTTCTGACTGGGACAGCACCAAAGTGGAGGAGTTGATTTGGAGACAGACGGTCTTCAGCCCTGCAGGTCAAATGCCTGCAAACACTGAGTGGAGCAGCAATATGCCACAAAACTCACCGTCGTTCTGTTTTAGAGAGAGAGAGAGAGAGAGAGAGAGAGAGAGAGAGAGAGAGAGAGAGAGAAAGAGAGAGACACAGACAGAGAGAGAGAGAGAGAGACACACACACAAACAGAGAGAGAGAGAGAGAGAGAGTGACAGAGAGAGAGACAGACAGAGAGGACAAAAATAGGGACAGGGAGGAAGAAAGAAAGTAAATAAGAAAGAGTTAAGGGAAATATGAAAGACAAAGGGAGAAAGAAAAGGAAAGCAATGGAGGACAGAAAGAAGGAATGAGAGAGAAACAGGAGAGACAAAAAGGAGAAAGAGAACACAGAGAAAAGAGCAAGAGAGAAAAGCAAAGAGAGAAGAATAGATAGAGAATAAGACAAAAAGGAGAAAGAAAAAACAGGAAGGGAAAAAAGAGAGAAAGAAAGAGAAACAGAGAACAATAAGAGGGATAAAGAAAAGGCAAAGAGAGACAGAAAGAAAGTATAAGAGGCAGAGCAAGGGAAAAGAGGAGACAAAATGAGGGACAGAAAGAACAAATGAGAAAGAATATGAGGAAAAGAAAGACAGAAAAGGAGAAAAATAGAAACAGAGAGACAAAGAAAAAAAAAAAACAAGATGAGCTCTTTAGTAAGTTTCACCTGAAAACTGAAACCCTCAGAAGCATCAAACACAGCGTATATGTAAATATTAACATCTGGACATCAGAGGGAATCTGCAAATATTTTAATCAAATCTGGGAACAGCCAGAGGTTATAAAATGATAATTGACTGTAATTATTTATTTACAATCTTTTTTAAACATTTCTGCCCCCAGATTTGATCATGTTTGATACGCAATCAGAATGTTAATATAGACTTCGTTCTTTTCATTTTTAGAATCAGCTCTGATGTTTTACTGCTGATAAATATTTCAAAACCTGTAAAGTTATACAGCACTTTATCATTTTATACAGGTATCTACAACCACATTGATTGAAAACATTGATCCAAACTCTCTCTCACTCACAGACACACACACACAGACGCACACACACACACAGCTGCTGACTACTACTAAGCTGTCCCACTGCAGTCGACTGGTCCAGAGGTAATTGGCGGGCCGATTAAATCTTCTAATGCATGTGGAGGACCTGAGTCCAGGCAATTAGCTGCTCTGATTGGTTTAGGGTGGGAGATGTTGATACGAAAATGCCGGTGTCCCATTACAAATGGGCCATGACACACTGCGGAGTGAACCTGGAGCAGCACTGCCAGCTCATCAGTTTAACAACAAGGTGGGAGATGTGAGGAGATAAGCAGAGGAGCGGGAGGCGCAAAGCAAAAAAAAAAAAATGAAGAAAGGAGAGATAAATAGGATCTGAGAGTCTGTGAGTTAGCATAAGAGAAGGTGAATGTACAGTGCAGGAGCCACCCCTCATTTCTTCATATTTTGTTTCCAAAGATCCAGACTTTCATTCAGAGGAATGTTTTTTGTTTGTTAAGCCACACAGTGACCTACATATGAATCATTCAAGCAGAACAAAGACCATCTAACTGAAGTCCTGAACCAGTGAAGAAACAGGTGCAGATGATTCCAGATGATCAGACAGTGTTCAGTATATTGTTGGTGCTGAATGCTAAGCGGCTGGAACTTTATCTAGGCTCCTTGTATCTTTAGGCACTTTGCAGCCACAGTAAAACATTTGTTCACATTTCTTTAATTAATATGCCAAAGACAAGAGGGGTTGGCTCAAGATGTTTGCACATTACTATATGTAAATTAGGGCTATATTGCTAATAAGCGCTTGTCCTTCTTGATTCTGAAAAACATGTCAAAAGAAAAGTGCCCTTTGGTAACCATGGAAACTATACATGAGAACTTCAAAAAGGTTGCACTTTTATGTAGTATCTATAGCAATATGGAACACTTTACTTCCTTAAAAGAAATCTACCCCAATTTTAATTTCAAAGTTAAATTTGCTTGCCCCAGATTGGCCAAAACATGTGCCCAATTTGTGCTGCTTTTTTCAGTGCTGGTGCTGGAGGTTAACATTGCTTACAAGAGGTCAATGGTTACCCGATTCAGCCCCAAAACTTTTCTCAAGCTCAATTAAAGCACATCCAGTCCTTTATTTACATTTACATTTACGGCATTTAGCAGACGCTTTTATCCAAAGCGACTTCCATTCCCTTAACTACAGGTGACAGTCTCCCTGGAGCAACTTGGGGTTAAGGGTCTTGCTCAGGGACCCAGTGGTTGTTTTTTGCTGAAGGTAGGATTCAAACCTATGACCTCTTAGGCTGGAGGCAAGTATCCTACCCGCTGAGCTACCTCCACTCCACTTTATTAAAGTCACGCTGAATGTTCAGGGAGAATGGAGGCAAAATGGATGAGGGCTTTTTAAAAGTGGTATTCATGTAAAGAATAGTGGTGTAAAAGATGCTTGTGCTGCGACACAGGCAAAGGTTTAAAAAATGCATAAAATAAAGCATAACGGCTTGCTTTTGTCCATTAATGAGATAGCCTGATTGATTATAAAAATAATCATTGGTTGTATTCCTAGTGTTGATCACATACTTTCTATGTACTCCAGCCAGCACAGTCTCCCTGAGGGGGAAAAGCTTGGGGTAGACGATGGTGAACATGGGCTGACTGCAGCGATGACAGTGACCCAGAGGACACTGCAGGAGGTCCAGTAGACTGCTAGGCAGCACAAATGGGGGCAGGAACTGTGCATCTGAGGAGAGATTTCAGAAAGAGGATCATTAAGATTTGGTAAGATCGCAACATTTCACATTTCAACTGTATTTATATATAAAATACTGTCTGTTTCAAACAGCCACTGTACTTCTCCTCCTCCAACCATCGCTCATTGAACAGATATCATTGCTTCAATTCAACCTACAATTAATTTAATGCCACTCATTTTAAAATTCCATTTTAAATACTTAATACTTTTCAAGCATCCGCGGGGACCCTGAATATAAGTGGTAACAATATGTGGTTTACAAAAATGTTTGACTGGTAATGTAAATGCTTGAAAAGAGAAAAGTTGCTGTATACTGAAGCACTGGACACATTATGGACACATAATTTATCAGTAGCCCATAATATATGTGCCAGCAAAAGCACGAATGAATGAAAAAGTTAAACAGAACTTAACATCGGTTATCATATATGGAACTATCTACCTTACTGTGTCTCATCTGCTATCATTTCAGTCTAGCACACAGCACTTTACAGTACACAGATATTGTATTACATACACTGTACAGTTCTTCCTAATATTTACTTTTTTTAAATTAGTCTTTATTAGTTTTATTACCTTAGTTTAGCACTACCTATTTTCTCTTTAATTTAAACTATTTGATAACTCTAATGCACTCAGAGACACAATTCACTAGATGTTGAATCTAAAAAGATTTTTCAGGGGCAAAAAGGAATGGTATATACAGTAACCCCTCAGTTTTACGCAGATCAGCATTCGCAGATTCATTCTAACGCAGTTTTTTTCCCCGGAGAACCAGAAAAGCGGGGGATTACTGCATTTTGTAAAGCCAGGAAAGGGTTGGTGAAAGGGTCACCTTTCCTGGGTCGGCTGTAGGTAACATGCAGCGTCCTCATGGCCAGCTCTTCCAGAGTCAGCACCCGGTCAACCTCAGAGCCAATGGCTTTCACTTCTGAAGGCAGAGGCACGCTTAGATCTTCAAGGGCCAGCGAGAGCTGTTTCACATCAGACACCTGTGAGGATAGACCACACCTGAGAGGTGGTCCACACACACACACACACACACACACACACACACACGGTTGGGTACAATCATGCTACTGTTCTATGTCATAAATGTTTCTGCATGCATCAGAACTGGCAGATATGAAGCTTGACTTAAGGAAAGAAGACTCCCAGGGTAAGTCCCAAATTTCTCCCCTCATTAAACGATGAAGTCAAATCTCATTTTCACAAATTTACCGAATGGCTGTGGTCTAATTAATTCTACAATTTCATCTGGATCACTGCATTCCTGAGATGTATTTTTTGGAGGTTTTGGAGGCCAGCTCATTTTTGTGGATAACCGGTTTTTGGGGGGTTGTGAAAAGCAATACAGTGAAAAGTAGAACCTAAAATAGGACATTTGATGCATAATGCACCAAAATATTAAACATATGATCAGATAGTTCATTGTGGGGTGTGGCATAGCTATATTGCCTTTGGGATACTCACCCGCTGCAGCCGATGACTTTGTTATAAAGGTAAGATGGCAGGCCTTTGAGGTGAACATTGTTGTCCACGAAAACAAACTGCAGCTCCATGGAGCGTCCCAGATCTACCAGGGAGGTCTACAGTTAGTCACTCTGAGACACCATTTAAGAAATCATGACCTATGTAGAGGCATTAAGCATGGAAGCATAATCATTATGCCCATATATCACAGCTTAAATGCACACAGTAAAGCTATTCACGATGGAGGATGATATCAAAGTTCTCAGCTGTCCTTGAGGTAAACTTGAGTTAGATGCTATCATGGCTGTTTTAGAGATTGGAAGCCTTTGAAGCCGTGAATAGCTGAACAGAGAGAGAGAGAGCAAGCAAGCAAGAGCGAGAAAGAAAGAGAGCGAGAGAGAGAGCGAGAGAGAGAGCGAGAGAGAGAGAGAGCGAGAGAGAGCGAGAGCGAGAGCGAGAGCGAGAGCGAGAGAGAGAGAGAGAGAGAGAGAGAGAGAGAGAGAGAGAGAG
>JBBPDE010000038.1:644111-663008 GCA_037974605.1 Nannopetersius ansorgii | reverse complement strand
AACAGCAGCTGACAACACAAATACCAGTGACAAATACCCCTGGACCACACACACACACACACACACACACACACACACACACACACACACAAAACTTGGTGGCGCAAACACATGCTGGAACACACACTACTTCAAACAAACCCCAGTCCACTCTGCCCCACCGCTGCGAGAGTGGACTCAGTGCCCTAGGCTTGTTTTCCTGCATGGCACTTTACGAGGTTTCCACTGAGGGGAGCGGCTCCGGGACCACCACAGCTAAAACTGCTGCAGACGGTGCACTCTGCTGTCGCACTGTGTAGCAAAAGTTCTGAACTTTCTCAAGTCTAAACAATTCAATACATGAACTAGACTGATGGGATTCCAAAGTGTCAGTTAGAGTAAACTGAGTAATACTGTAACAGTATGTATTCCAACAATTGTACTTTAACCCCTAAAGCAGACAGGTTTAATATCAAAGTACTTTAGACATTTTATTCTGCTGCTGTTATTATTCAACTGCTATGAATCTACTGTGCAAGTTATGCAATAATGAAAGTTTACATAGACTACAGGGTAAGAAAATACACATAGATGCATCATTTGCTTAATCCTGTTAAAGTCTATGTCTCATATGATAAACATGCCATTAATAGAGTTTATATTATGCAGATTTTCATGATCAGCCTCTCAAGCAAAACAACACATTCAACAAGTTTAAAAACAGGACAGGCTTGTAGTCCAGCCTGTAAGTGTGTGTAAGCTACACCTCCTTATGGGTACTCTGGCACCCCTTTCTATTGGTCTCATTTTACAGAGGATAGCACACTCATTAACAGACACTCACTCACACACAACTTTACGCACACCTTCATGACGTCAGCGTCACAATATTTAAAACAAGTCACTCAGTTCAGCTGGTAAAACCGCAGAGTGTCTTGTGACATGGCTCTGGACAGCTGGTGGCGTCCAGCAGCGCACACTCGCAGCCACAGGGGGACGGGCCAGGAGCCAGGAGTCAAGAGCTAGCTGCTTTAGCTGGATGCAAAAGAGGCAGGCAATAACTAGACTCCAGTAGGAGGGAGCTTGTGCCTGTTTAAGTAAACCATTTGTTTCCATTTATTTCATTTTATCTGTTCAACATGTCAAAATGAGACAGTTTGACAGAAAAATAGTATTTTGTTCAGCAACAAGGAACTTTAGAGCAAAAATAAACTAAAGAAGTTGAGGAGAGATCTCAAGACTTTGGCACAAGACTGAATCTTCTTTAAAACAGAAAAAAACATCCGATTTAAATTTTCCCCCCAAAAATACTTTTGCATCATTCATATTGATGCTCATCATTTAGAAAGATAAGTAGAAAGACAGACAGAAAAACAGACTAACAGACAGATAGACACAGTCACTTGATTTTGCTTGAGGGCAGAGACACCACAAGCGAGTCAATGTGGTATAAACTGTCCCAGGACAATAAGGCCACTATCACATTTCATCATCTTCTAAAGTGAAGCAGACATTTCATTAAGTTTACTTCCGCTTGTTCTTGAGATTTTGATGGTGTAAATGAAGGTCATTGTTTTTATTATTATAAAGCAGTGATCTGTGGGTTCAAACACTCCTCTACTGAGGCCCTAATCCAGCAGAATACTAACGCTGAAAACACAGCAGGTGGCAGGCTTGGTTCTTGCATTAAGTTACATCAGTTCCTTGAGCTTCAACGGTCCAGATTCAGATAAAAAAACAGAGAAAGACGATGAAACTCACAGCATATCTGGGCAGTTGTCAGGCTTGTCCAGCAGGCCTCCCTCCATGACGAAGCGCAATACCTGTTCATTGGACATGCCCTGATAGGGCTGCTCTGCCAAGGTGGCGATCTCCCATAACACCACTCCAAACGACCTAGGGGCAGAGAGAGAGACACACACACAGAGGAGGACATTTTCTGATGTGTAAAAGTGTTCATGTCTGATAAGGCTGAGGAGCTGCAGTCAAAAAGAGCCAAAACAAAGCCCTTCAATATGAATCAATGTAAAATACTCCCTTGCAGGTCACTGAAAGTGCAGATTCGAAACTTTCAGTCTATATTACATTTTGTGTTTATAAGAAAGACATGTTTTATACTTTTTTGCTGTTTTTCATTTGTTGACATCAGAATACAAAATCTAATCTAATTGGATAAATTAAATTACACTTTAAGGACAGGTCATTAGGATGTTAATTAGATTTGATATGATGCAAATCAAATGTGTGGCGAAAGTACAGTAACTACATGAGTTAAATCCATCATCACTTTAAAATGCAGACTTGTCTGAGCTTAAAACCCCTGGCAAAAATGACAAAACCACCACACTTTGGAGGCTTTTTTACTTTGTAGCAAATAAACAGATCACAGTCATGACACAAAACAAATTGTCCTCAATAGCTGAATATCCTGGCTTTGTGAAACAGACCTCAAGATAATCTTTTTAATTGACTGCACATTTCTTTTCCTAGATCAAGTGGTGGAAAAAAATATGGAGTAGTTTAATCTGGAGGAAAAAATTATGGAATCATCCTCCTCCTCCAAAAAAATAAATTAATAAATTAAAATGCACAATTAGTACTTTGTTTCTCTTCCTCAGGCCTGAGGCCTGAATTCATTGAGGTACAGACTTCACAACTGCAATTGTTCTCCATCAAGTTGCTTTCAACATTCCCTCACAGCGACAGATAGTTGTTAGATCAGCTTTGCTGGATGACACCTTGTCCCAAACCATTTTTGGACAATTTTCTTGTTGGAGCCGTGTCTCTTTTCAATTAGCTTGTTACTGTCTGCAAGTGCTCTCTGTAAACACAGACTTATCTGTGTTTTCAGACTTGTGTCAGTATTTTAGAAATGCAAATTACAAGGTGATACCATCCTTTTTTTCTTTCACACTGAGTGACTCCATCATTCTTACTCTACTTGATTTGGGAAAAAAATATGCCACTCGGTTCATTTGTTTAGCCTATTATCATACACGGATTCAAAGCACTTTTAAGGAATAGAAATATTAATAAGCTTACTTATGTGTGAATCCCAGAACTAGATAACTCGTCCAAGACCTGTTTAGCCTCTGTAGGTCAATATAAATAATATATAGTTCTATAATTTTGAATATAGTGTGTGTAGTGAACCATGCCTTTGAAGATGGAACAGATTCTGTCCAACATACTGATTTACCAGCGAGCTGAGACAGACTTCTGACATATTGAGATTTAATAGAATTCAGCTGGAACTGAAGATGTCTTAAGGGGAAGGAGCCAGAATCATCAAAAATGATGAGAAAACATTTTTTAGCTAATCGTCACTAATAGTTCACTTGTGGTGTGTTATACTGTAATATATATATCCTAAACTATTGCCCTAAACTATGAAGCGATCAGCCCAGCATATACTTTGCGTAGCTGTTTGGAACCCAGTCCATACATGGAAAAGGTCTATTACTCACTGCAGCACTAAAAATCAACTGCCTGTAAACATTTAGGCCCAATCCAAGCAGGGCGTATTACTCACTTGAGCTTTAAGCTGACACTAATTCAAATATTGGGAGGACTGGATGAAAAATAAAGCAATAAACAGAATCCTATCCTGAGCAGAATGCCACAG
This sequence comes from Nannopetersius ansorgii, assembly GCA_037974605.1. Lineage (NCBI taxonomy): Eukaryota > Metazoa > Chordata > Actinopteri > Characiformes > Alestidae > Nannopetersius > Nannopetersius ansorgii. The sequence goes on along the minus strand of JBBPDE010000038.1, from coordinate 659,404 downwards.
AGGGAATCCTGCACTCTAACAAATTAGGAGATGACAGAAAAAGTAAGGAAAAAAAAGAAAGAGAGTTAAACAGCTTCTTATGGTTACCAGAATATTTCTGTTCCATGTGCGGAAAGGCTGATCGTTTTTAATTTTATAAAACTGTCAAATCAATACTGTGGTTCATGTGGGGAATTAAAGGCAAAAATAGTTCCTAAAGAACACTTTTTCTCCAGATAAACCATTATTTTACCATCATATACATTACATATACACTCTCAGAAGACATGTGTAGGTTCACTGCAGGGAGAATGTTTTGAGAGTAGATATAATAGCTATATTTGCCAGGCATCTCAAAAGGCTTAACAGTCTAAACCAAGTAGTCAGGAATGCACTTGATTCCACCTGGTCTCAGCATTCAAACAGGTGAAAAGTTGAGCTCCTGTCTGAATGAAAACCTGCAGCTACACTGGCCCCTTCTGGATAATATTTGACACCCCTGGTCTAAATGTTGGCTCCATCATCGGGAGATCACGAGTTCGGTCCCTGATGGTGGTGCAGCCTCCGAGGCCATAAAACAGCACAATTGAACTCGCAGGATAGCCTTTCATCCTGTCATTCAAAGCTAGCCAGCACAGCTGTCAGCTGATGTAACAGAATTCACTTCCAAGCGTATCATGCTGTCCAATGACATTGCAGCAGTCAGAAAAGCAAGAGAAGATGCAGCAGCGCTTCATGTGACTCATGTGTTAGCCATATCTCTGATCAGGGAGTCCTAGCTAGTGGATAGAACTAAATAAGTAAGAAAATGAAAAAAAAATAAAATAAACAAAACTGTCCCACCACTGTAAAGAACTCATGATTGAAAATATTTCCTACATTTAACCATTTCAAACGAATCTAAACTAATAACTAAAATCTGTAGAAAGGTCATAAAATCAATAGCATTACCCTTTAAAACCACATTCGTGTGCTTTATTCACTCCAGTACTGTGAACACACTATAAACAACTATTATCTACTCTCCAGGATCAAAATGCCAGGTTTTTTTTTTAATTTTACATTGGAATATAAAAACTTCACACTTAAATTCTGTATGCTTATGTCACAGCTACATAAAATGTGAGCAACGTTATGCAACATTAAATCATAGTTCTTCAGGTAAGTACTCCTTAACAAAAGATCTCCGAGTGAATATGCCCTTATAATAGGTGGGTTTTTTTGCAGCATTTTGTTATTTAAATGGGAGTCAAACCAAGATCCCAGAGAAACAAAAAGAATCATAAATTAAATGCATTATAAAATAACCAAAATTTGGAAGTGCTATTATCCACAAAAAACAAAACTACTGGATTTGACTAACATTGGCCAAAACTTAAGGAGGTGCACAACCCTAACCAAGACAGTTTATTTCTGGATTTGGGATTCATGAACACAATACTGAACGTAAGCATGTTCTTTATTTCACATTTGTGTGGCACTTCTATCAATAAAAACCAGAATACATTTCATAAAATATGAACTGCTTCTGTGTTCAATAAACATTTGATGTTCAAATGATTGAGTGGTTCGTATTTTGCAATGGACTTGAGCGCTCTGATCCTACATTTGGTATCAGTATAAGAAATCCGTTTACTGTGACAGCCGTATATGAAAGACCTGATGAGAGATGCAGAACGTGCAGCTGTGAACTGCAGTCCCGGAGGTTTCCTGTCGAAGAGGAGGAGTGCAGGAGGCCTATGTTTCTACCTCATGTCTGTTGTGATGAGGCTTGCTTGCCAAATCTGCTTAAAACATATAGGGTGAATTTTCCCTCCATTTCCTACCACATATACATTATAACGGGAAACATGTGCCTGTGTTTGCGCGCATGTGTGTCGCTTACCCAATACTGCTCTACTGAAGGGTGCATGGTTGAAAAGTATGAACCACTCAAACATTACAAGCAATAATAAAATAATATGCAAATCAGTTTAATTGAGTTGGGTTGAATATTTAATAAAAAAATTATTGATGATAACTACAGTGTTTCAATCATCTCAAGTCACCTGAGACCTACAGTGGAGGAACGAGAGACAGAAGCTTGTGCTGGAACTACTGACGTAAAGTGAACCTGTACTTACCACACGTCAGACATGGTGGTGAAGACTCCGTCTTTGAGGGATTCTGGAGACATCCAGCGCACAGGCAGCAAGCCCTTCCCACCCTTTCTGTAGTAATCGGTCTCGTAAATGTCCCGCGTCATGCCAAAATCTACAGAGCCAGGACAAATGAGGTGAGATTTCTATAGAGCAAAAGCTGTCCTGCAGCCAAACAAAACGCAGAGCTTATACGCTTACATTCACCTCAAGCTTTTACCGGCCTGTTTCTGACTGGTAGAAAAAACAGAGCATGAGCGCAGCTCTGCGTGACAGTGAAATTCATTTGAAAGAACTGAATACACATAAAGAATTCTACACATCAGAAACAGATGTTGCAGCCTAGCTACAGAACAAATACACAGATGCTAATTTAAGAAATCTTTGTTATGCTGGTAGTGTGTCAGACAGCACACGTTTTAAACTTTTACTGCGTACCTCCGATCTTAACAGTGAAGTCTTCAGCCACCATGCAGTTCCGGGCTGCCAGGTCTCGGTGGACAAACTTGTTGGCGTTGAGGTATGCCATGCCATCCGCTATCTCTCCGGCCATCTGAATCATCTTCTTTAGCGGCGGCAAGGGCAGGCTGGATGTGCTCTGACGATCAACGGAAGATAAACATGTATGTATGTATGTATGTATGTATATATATATATATATATATATATATATATATACACACATACATACATACATACATACATACATATACTAGTGGTGGGCTGTTATTGGCGCTAACGTGAGACTCGGGCGATAAAAAAATATTGCCGTTATATATCTACCTGTATCTGTGTGTGTATGTACACAGACACATAGATAGATACATTTTCATAATTTTGTAAACAATTTATTCTGTGTCAAAAGCCCTTCAGTATTCACGGGGGGGGGGGGGGGGGAACACCCCCCCCCCCCCCCCCCCCCCCCCCCTCCCCCCCCCCCAAAAACTCACTCCAACATGCTCTTGTGTTTGTTTACCTCTTTGGATCGTAGTGTTCGTAGATAACTCTTTAGATCTCCTCGTGTCATGAGCTCCATGATCACCAAAGTAGGCTGTCCCTGTGAGACGACTCCCAGCAGACGTACCTGCACCAATCAGCACATGATAGTAAGTGTAAGGCAAAGCAAAGTCTCACAGGTATGATAGTCTATCAAAATAAGTGTATTTCAGGTTTAAAATCAAATGCTGTGCTGCAGAATCTGTTAAACAGGCATCAGACAAGCAGAAACTTAAAAACTCATCCTCACCACGTGGTGACAGTTAAATTCTTTCATGACAGAGGCTTCATTAAGGAATTCGATGCGCTCGTGCATGCTGGCCGACTCGTTGACTGTTTTGATAGCCACTCTGGTTTCAGGCTCGTCCTTGACCACGCCCTTGGCGATGCCCTCATACACCATGCCGAAGGAGCCCTGGCCCAGTTCTCTGACCATGGTGATCTTCTCCCGTGCCACCTCCCACTCATCAGGTACATAAACTGGAGAAGAACAGGGCACACATATGGACTGATGGGTTGTTGAACCAACACACTGCACAATACATGTCTATGTTCTGTTAAAAAACCTTGTCTCTGTATCTCTAAAACAGCAGTTGTGTAGACAAAGCATTTTAATGCAAATGAATGCAGCAAGTTTCAGCATCCAGTGCTCTTACATGTAATTTTGGACCATTTCTATTGGTCCATTAATCCTGAGATGTGGAGGGAAGCTACGCTTTTGAATGGTTTTTGACAACGCTGACAAATTTATGATCAGAAAATCAGATTTATCCATTCAGTTCTCAGAAGATGCTACTCACTTTCAGTAGCGCTGAGGTACTCCGGGTTGACTGAGGCATAGAGAACTCCATTTCCCAGTCTGTCACTGTTCCTGGAATTTCAAAATACCACTTTACTTAGCAAATGCAAGACTCAAAACACTTAACACCTAACAAATGGAAAGTTTTCGAACAATTATTCTTTTTCCTTAGATTTGTTGTGCCTAATGAAACTTCACCTCAGTCTACATACAAAAAAGCAAAGAGCAGGCTGCAGTGTTTCAGACAAACCCCTGAAGCTCACACTTAAAGTGTGAAAAAAAAGCCCTTCATTAGTGTTGCGCTATTAAACATGTTGAGTGGAAAGAAAAAGTACAGCCTGGCTTCTTCGCGACAGGGCTAAAAATAGGGTGTTATTTTGCTTTTCCTTTTATATTTTTTTTTACGTGTGCTGCTGATGCTAATTACAGCACTGTTGGGGGTTAGAAGGAGCTAGAAAATGCGTACCTTTTCTTATTGACCACAACTAGGGTCACTCCAAGGATGAGGAGGGAGAGCACAGCAAAGGGGATGATTATCAAAAACAGGAAGTTTTCATATCCTGGGTTTACAGAAGAAGAGGAAAGGCAACATTACCAATTGGCAAATTGAATTTCTTATGTATTAAATACATTACATTTATACACACGTGCACACACATCCCTAGCTACAGCTTTAAACTGTTAATTATGTGTAATTAGACATAATACTATTCCAAAAGTATTTACTGGCAAATCATCTTCAGTAATGACAATGGAAGACTCTTACGTTCAGGCTGTGGCACGTAGAACGCTATGGGCTCTGTCCATGATCCATTTCCAGCCAGTGAAGTGGCCCGCACTCGGGCTGAGTAGTTCCCTGGACCCAGGTTAGTGAGCCGCACACCTCTGTGTTCTTTATAGTGCTGACGGGACACACACTCATGCTTCTCCAGCTGAAGCACAACACAATCCATCATAAGCACCATCATCATTACAGTGCTTTATTAGGATTACTCACTACACAACTACAATTTCCTACAGAAAACATGAATGGCACATGGAACATCTGTAAACCTGTATAAGATAGGTACAATATACAGTATACAGCTTATGATTCTATAGACATAGACTCATGGTTTGATACATTTGATCAGAGAAAAAAAAAAAGATGACTGTATTCACTTGTGGCATAATTTACTGAAAGACTAAAGCTGGAAGGCAGGGGTTGGTGGGGGAGGAGGGTGATGCATGATGTGAATGTGCTGGACTATGCTAATTGGCAATGCGGTGCAGGCACATCAAATGTGATAATTAATAGAATGCTCATTCCTCATGATACATTTTCACATGTCCATAGTGCATAATGTCTCATTTTTGCATTGCAATATCATAGTCACAGTTTTTACATCCTATTGCTGAATCCAAAATGCATTATTCTTCTTCAGTGTAACTGAAAACAGTGAAGATCCCTAATTTACATGAACAATGAGAATATTTCTTCCTCCCCAGTTTGAGCCACTGAGCCATTGAGTCATATGCAAATCTTGGGCACCCCTGGACAAATTACGTTCTCCTGACAGACATTTCTAAGTTAAAATGTTTACGCATCCCCTACAGAAAGCTTCTCTTTAAAGGCATCGCTGTATCAGTCTTTATGGTTGCCAAGCATCCAGCGTGCTCATCAGTGTCATGACAGGCGCCTGTCATTAAGGCACCACAGCTGTAGGTGTGACTGCTAAAGCGGTGGAGGAATGTAAGAAAAGATCACCTCGGGGCCCAGACGAAACTGGATCTCGTAAAGCAGGATGAGGCCGTTGGGTCTGATTGGCTCTGGCCACCTCAGGATCACCGAATCCTCCACACTTTCCCATGTCACTCTGCCAGGGATGTCATCTGCTTTATCTAGAAGACAAAATGCAAACAAAGACTGTTCACACCTGTGTCTTCAGTATCTGGACTATATCTGGATGAGGTTTAAAACTACAGGTGTAAACACATCCAGTAAGTAAATACATTCCAGATGTTATACAGTTGTTATCCACCTCTCAAAGCCACATTCAACAACCAAAACTCATCTAATATTATGAGGATGCCTTCCTACGGTGTTCTTTATAGAGTTTATCGCTCAGAGCCCAAATGATGTGACAACACAATGCTAAAACACTTTCGTACACAAAGCTTCTGTGTGTTTAGGTCAATAGCCGGAGACATCAGACGTTACAGGGACCTTTGTTTTGTGTTCGTAAGTTGTGTAGAATCACATATCTCAATCAAAAAACAAACAAACAAACAAAAAAAAACAAAAACAAAAATAAAACAAGCAACCCCCCCCCCTCAAAAAAAAAAGGCCCATAAAATGTAGCTTTTATAAAAAAATTACAATAATAAAAATCTATGTAAAATGGCATTTTTGGGACAAAAGTGGAACAAACAAGGCTTTGATGGGGGAGGGTGGGTCTATAGTTCTGAGAGTCACTGTAAATAAATACATGACCTCTGTCTGGACTAAATTGTGACCGTGCATAGTTGTACATAGCTTGATTTTTCCCTTTTATTATAATATAATTATATAATCTCTTACTTTAAGACTAATGTATGTGTAAACTGAAGACTTACAAATATGTATATTTGTGGATTTTTACAGTAAAAATAAGAACAGATTTGTTTTTTTGAGGTCAGTTGTGTCCAAATAATTGCATTTCGGTTAATCTACCTTATTTTGTTTTTTGTCCTACTAGAATACATTGTGTTTTAATGCATGGGGATCATGACGCTCATTACTAGGACTGGAAGCTAATGAACAGTTTATTCTTTTGAGTAGAAACCAAAAAATGAGAAGCAACACAAGCGATTGTTTGTTATGTTTGCCCTGATCTTCATGTTACGTCCCACACAGAAATCAGATCTGACAAGCCAAAGAGGCAGTAGATGACAATGTAAGTACATGTGGCTGAAATCATACCTTCCAGATACTAGTAACATAAATGTGTCCATCCAGCCCTTTTAGGACAACTTGTATTGTGCACAATATCACTAGTTGTCACTACATGGGATATTTTATGTGTAACAATCTTACGTATAATTTCACCACAATATATGACTCTGCACAGAGAAAAACTCCAAACAATGGTGTTAATCAGTAAACTACTTCAGCAGCAATTTTATTCCTTTATTTATATTCACCACTTTTGAGATTTATTTTGATTTTACACAACATTTAATATTACATGCTATTATATATTACTCTTGTCTGTGTCTCTGAGCAGATGCAGAATAAGCAATTTCCTCAGTTTTCTGATTCTGATTAATTATATAATATTTGCCATTAAGTAATTCAAAAAATACTGCCAATGAATCTAAAGGTTAAAATCACAATTAGCGTGACAGTGTGAATTTTTAAGCTGGATGTGTCCTCAAGAACAAGACTATGCAAACACTATACAAGACCCTGAAAGTAAAGGTGTGTGTGTCTGGAGTCCTGCTGCTCCTCACCGGCTGCTTTGGTCCTGGAGAAGACAAAGGCGGCGACGCTGCAGTGCGGGACCTCCTCGTCGCAGGCGTGCAGGTCGATGCGGTAGACGGTGAAGGGCTGCAGGTCGTGGATCTCAGCACTCCTCCCCTTTATCTTCCTCTCCTGGAAGAGGTATTCGTGTCTAGGCCACTCAGAGTGGGAGGAGTTGAATTCTGCCAAGCTGCTGTTGCCCCCCAGCAGGGCGTGAATGAATGTGGCATTAGCTACACCGAACAAATCTCTCCTCCGCCGGTCTTGGGGCCTGATGGAAAAAAATAGTCTGTGTTATGACTAAGAAAATGATGATAATGGTCAAAATGCCTTTTATCAAGGGACGGGCACAATTACATACACGGATGTCCAAACCCATATTAAGCACTCTTTGGTTTGTTTTGGTTTTAATCCCTCAGTGGGAAGTTTTTTTAAACATTTGCTGCAGGATTCCAGAATACCATTACCACTAATACCACCAATACCATTTTATTTGCTTTCCAAAGCCACCAGTGAACCTGTCAGACATGCTATGATAAAACAGTGGTTAGTCTGGGTACTATTTTGTCTTACAATGACCTGTGTGTACCATTCCAGCATTAATGAGTTCTAAAAACTCTTTGATGCCAAAATCTTATCAGATCAATCAGGAAGCATTGTCTCAGGCAACTTATTCATAACCATTTGGTATAATGACTTCCTGTGATGGAGTTATTAGAGGCACTAAATACTTCAGATGGCTGATATCTATTACCATGTCTCAGACTATTCTGACTAGGCAAGTTTCAATACAATGAGGCATTTCAAATAAAACCATCCTGAATGACTCTGTCTATTTATGTAAAGATTGTCCAACAATCTGTGGAATTCCCTTTAAGATAACTTAAGCCTAGCAAAACTTGCACTGGGTGGCTTTATTGTCTATGAAAATAGCCAACCAGACTTGGTAACAGATACTCACGTTCATACCCAATAATATACACAGCAGAAGAAGGGGAAACAGACTTCACTGGAAAATTACCAACTGGAACAGCAAAAATGGCTACAATGTCCATCCCTAAGAATTGTAAATTTAGCCCATTTGGAGCAGCTTCACAGAGCACTACAGGGGGGATAAAGTGAGGAATGCGAATGTGAGAGATTGCGGAGGGGCTGGGGGCGAGGAGTGACAGCCGCCTGCCTGTTCTAATTCCCCCCAAGGGAGCAGGTCGTACAATTGGTTGCCAAAGCAAGCAAAGCATAGACTGTCCTCAGATGATCTGGCAAAGACGCTACCCCCTCCACCAAAGCCTTCTTCCACACACAGAGGAACACACACCACCACAGCTGGTCTCCATTCCTCCCGACTCTATCGCACTGGATCCCTCACAAAGGGGTCTATAAACAATATGCCTGTAACAGATTAAGCCTGCAGTTAACAATTACTTCTATAATCATTTAGACTGATCTAACTATATTGCACTGTTTCCTGACACTTTGCCCTGACAGAGATTTACCACCTTTCTGTGCCACAAATCAGTTCTTCTGTTATGGTGCCTTCTAAGCTTTCACTTTAGCTAGTGGTTGATTATGACCCGTTTGTTCCCTTTAAATTCTAGCTAACAGTATAATGATGCTTGTAACTTTGTAATTAATAATGAGAGCCACTTCTTTTCTCACTCCTCGTCTCTCTGTAAAATTCCTATTCTCAGGCTCAACACACACTCACTCATTCTTTTCTTTCCGTCCCTCATTCTCTCTTCACCTGATCAACATCTCCCATCCTTATCCTCCCTCATTTCCTCAACACTGCTTTTCTATATCTCTTTCAGACCCTCTTCCCTCTCTCTCTTTAGCTCCAGTTCCCCAGCTGGCCTTTTGCCTGCAGAGCGGCAGTCATTGATCCGGCCGGCTCTCCGGCTGGAGGGGATATTCCCTTTATTTCATCGGTATTCCAGATGGCATTACTGCGCATTTCCTGGCAGCTGGTCCAGCCCGAGCTGTTTAGTGGGGAAACTGCAACTGAATGAATACGGTCACCACTGCTGTCTGTTACTCAGAAATTCTCAACTTCAAGGAAACTCCATAGCTCATATTCCAGTTTTCACTTAAAAAAAAAAAAAAAGGACACGTTGTGCTAGCCGACAGCACAGCTACAGACATATTTTTCACCCGCCTGTCATGCGTCTGGCACTGGCGCTTTCTCTGACAGCCAGACAATGACAAACATGCAGAGAAAAAGGCGAGACAGGCACAAGATGATCCGTGGCAGAACAATGCAGGGTGGAGATTTGGTGCCATTTCTGGGTCCTGAAGTCATTCTGTTCCGGCTCTGCTTTAAAAGTAGGCCAGAGAGGCAACCGGATCACTCTGAGACTCGTTCACTTCAATAAGAGACGTCTGGAGTAAGATTAAGTGCTGTCTGGTAAAAATATACAAATATTTATACAGTACTGTGCAAAAATATTGAGCCACCCCTCATTTCTTTATATTCTGCTTTGGATCACTTTGCTGGTGCAAAAATATTATATTCTGCCTGTCAAACTGTGTTGTCTTACAGAGAAAATTAAATTAAAGACATGGGAGCCAATGTTTTACTCTGACAGGCTGGAAAGTTAGTAAAGATACAAGGAGCCTAGATAAAGGAGATCCAACTTGCTCAGCATTCAGCACCACCAGTATAGTGATGATTCGTACGCAGGTCAGTGTGTGGTTTAACAAACGAAATATTCCTTTGAAACTGTTCATGGTTTAGGGACTGGGCTGAAAATAAATGTCTCTGAAAGCCAGGACAACTGTTCAAGAACACATTAAAAATACAAGTGTCTTGACTCTTTGGAAGCAAAATATAATAGAGTCATCTAAAGATGTGACAAAATGACAACACTTGACTGAAACCACACAAGAAACTGAATACAGCAGACAACTAGAAATGTTTCTAATATCAACTTATAAGGTTTTACTGTAAGTGCCTATAAAATTCCCATTAGTATCAAACCTTAAGTGATAACAGACCACTTGTCCCTCATATAAACTGAGGGATCAGACGATTCAAATAATTTGTTCGGTGTTAAATATTGTAACAGCTGGTAGAGCTACTTAACACCACCCCGGAATGCTATTCATGTGTGTATATGATAGAACGTATAAACTTGTTATTTTTCAGTTATCTTAAAAAAAATTCACAGCACCATCATTGGGAGAACATTTCATGATGAATACACTAACACAAATAGTACATAATTATCCAAGTCTTAATACAAAGCACTAGAATTCAGGTTTTGAATCTCCTGTGAAGGAGTTGTCCCAGAGAAATGACAGTTACAATGTGTTACCACTTAAATCTTTAATTTTTTGGCCTTTTACTTCATCATGACTCTGGTAACTGTGATTTATAATTACGAATGTATGCGTTCAAGCAGATCCAAGGCTGCAACCGCTTTGTAGATGCTAGTAGAATGAGGAGCATCTGTGTGTGTGTGTGTGTGTGTGTGTGTGTGTGTGTGTGTGTGTGAGATCCACAAGTCTACACTAGGCTGGCAGGTAATGTGACACAGATGTGCTTCCTCAAAGAGGTGCAGAACATTCAATGCATTACACCTCTGAGATGAGATGGAGCTCAAGGTTCTGAAGCCTGTGTGCATTTAACACACCTTCCTGCTCCATTTTACCCCGGAGAGGCCACAGGTCAGACGTGAGGATCGAAGGAGGCAATTACGGAAGGAGCGCTGGGGAAAAACGTTCCCAAACGTGTGCTCACACAAGAAAGGAACATCCATTAAACAGTTAAAGCAAAGATAAACCCTGTTTTCAAACTGCGGCTCTGTGCAATAACAGACTCAGTCTAGAGAACAACTCAAAATTATTTGTGAAGTACTTAAGTTAACGCAAATAATGATTTGATCAGTCTGATTGTTTTTCTCATGGTTATGGTTATTATTATTACACCTGTTTTAGGAGCCGCCTCTCCTTGGAGCCCATACTGAATTTTGGTAAAAATCTAATGCAAAAAACATTCTTTAATATCCAGTGTTCTGCATATATATTCAGAGACAAAATGTGGAGCAACAAATCTGTTTTGGGGCCAAAGACATGGTAGACTCACAGACTACAAGACACTAAAGGTCAGTTGTGTTATGAACAAAAAAAGATGTATGGCACTGTTTGTTGTGGTTTAATTACATATAAATGAGCCTGTGAACCTGTTTTCAGACGAGAACGGTTCGCTCCACCTGTTTTCAGCTTGATAACAGACAGCAAGTTAACGTCCCTTTAGTGGCTCAGCAGAAAAACACGGCACGCTGAATCAAGAGTCAGAAGAGGCACCGGTTCAATACCATAAAACCAATGTTTGGGTGTCTCCAAACACTGATTTAATAGTATTTATATTCAGAGTATTTCTAGACACCTTTATTTTTACTTCATATTTATTGTATATTGTTCTTGTCTTTAAATCTGTGTAACATAAGCAATTTCCTCTGAGATCAATCAAGTTTTTTGATTCTGATTCTCTTAGTACATTTAGTCTGCACGAATCCTCTCAATATAGTTTCATTGCCAAGGAAAATCAGCCAAGTGACGCATCTAAGCGGCGCATCCCAAGGTTGCCACGTGTGGGTGGGAACAAAAGGGGAAGGCAGTCGTGATGGCTTTCGCTCCACTGGCCTTGAGTCCAAGGCCAAATCTGAAGCTGCGACTGTGAGCAGAACTGTGCATTTCACAGCGCTTTTCATTCCTACCTGGGCTTGAAGATGGAGTTGTGGAGGAAGTTTTCAAAATGCTTTCGGTAATAAGTGTCATCCTCTTTCCGCTTAATATCCGTCTCGGTTATCTGGCACGGACAACAAGGGGGGGTTTTCTCTTGATCCCCAGAGTCTGGCTTGGTGGGCTCGGTGTCGTCCGGGATTTCCATCACACCTGTGGCTGACATCCTGATAGGAATTTTTAGATCTGTAAAGGAACAGTGAAGAAAAAGAAAAGTTAAAATAAATGCATGACTAATGGACTGGCAATGTGGCAAAAACTAAACTGTGAAAAAACTAAATTGGGAAAATAAAGACAGTTGTCCATAGAAAATGACTTGCAGCATGGATGAACGGTGTACACTATAAAAGAAAACGATATAAGTTCTTATCATTTGTTGTTTCATTTCATAATACAGATCCTGAGCATTTCAGAATCAGACTTGGTATACACACGCGCACACACACACATAAATGAATGTAGATCTAGCAGACCTTGGTGTGTGGATGTGTATGTTTGCTTGTATGGACAGACCTTTGGAACAGTAGTTGTGGTGATAGAGTTCACGGCCTTCCCTCTGCTGCTGCCAGCGAAGCAGATAGTAGGTGTGATTCCCATTGGGGGACACAGGAGGAGACCACCGAACCACCAAATTCGAGGACCAGTTGGAGTAGGCACGGACTTCAACAGGCATTGTGGGTGCTAATGGAAACACAATTTAGGTTTTAATCCTTCAAATGTTTTCAGAAAGAACTACTGATTATTGGTCTGAGTTCCACTCTTAACCAGTCATTATTAAGTAACAAAAAAAACCCCTAAATATAGCTGTTTGCCTTGATTTAAACATAATTTGCCATTTTAATCTCCTTTTTAAAAGAATATGGAGAGGGAGCTAACATTACCTGGACTTGACATGATCTCCTAACATCATGTTTTTCAAGTTGATGCAATTGTCTCATTGCTTTATGATAAAAAATTCTATTTAAAACAGGAATGAGCATTTTACTCTGAAAATGCCGAAATGCTGCATTTTTGCGGTTACCTATGATGAAATAAGCTATTTATGAAGCAATAATTATAGCTTTGAGCAAAACTGGTGTCAGGGCAACTGGAACTTATTTGAGCTACTTTAGCTTAAGAGTTTCCCTCTCTACCTGAAGGCTTCGTCCGAATGTACACCAACTTGCTCTTGGCGCCGAGGATGTTTCTGTCTTTTTCCTCCACCACCAACGTGACAGCCTTCACAAAGACAGCGTATTGGGTCCAGGGCCTGAGGTTGCTCAGGGTGACTCCAGGGTTTTCTTTTTCGTTCAACGGCAAATCCACATCTATTGTTATCCAACTGTTGGATCCACAGCCATCCTGACCTTCAAACTCAGTGATGTTCTGAAAAGGCCTGTCACACAATGTTAATGCTCAGTATTTCAGGTATATGTAGACACATCACCTAATTCAGGGATATTACTCATAAGTGTAACTAATTCCCCGAGCTACCTCGACTACATTTTATTTGATAACATGGGCTGGTAATGAGGAGCAGGAGAACTCACGCTTCTTTGTAGAACACTACAAAACTGACAAGCTCGTTGTAGTCTAGTGGTCGATATCGTTCCCATGTCAATGATATTTTAGTGGTCTCAGTGCTATTGCTGATGAACATCAGGATTTTGCTTTCACCTGGGACAAAAACCAAGCATATATCAACAGACCAATAAACAAGTGATGGCTATTAGATTGTCTTCATTGATAAATTCAGTTAAATAAATGAGTCAGAAAGTGAACAGCTAAGTTAGATGTTAAAAGAGTGAGGGTGGTGGTAATTGAGTAAGTCAGTTAATGAGTGAAGTACCGTGTCAATGAGTACATTAGGTAGCGAGTAAAGCAGTAAGCAGGCAAGTTAGGCAGTGACTGGTAGTATGTTACTTCAGTTTGGTGAGTACAGTACAAAGTGAATGAGTGATTGAGTGACTGGATTTATTGGGTGTCTGATTGGATGACTGGGGTGAGCGACTGACTGGGTGGGTGAGTAGGGCAATTAAGTAAGTAAACAAGTAAAGTGAACAATTAATAAGGCAGAAAGTGGTCAAAGCAGTAAACCAAGAAGCACAGTAGCCTGTAAACGAGTAAAGCAATAAGCACATACGTAAGGTAGTAATTAAGTATTGCTGTAAATGAGTAAGTAAGTGAGTAAGATAAGTGAACATAAATGATTAGATAAGTAATTAAGTTCTCACAGCTTGCACGGTCTCCATTGTTTTGGAAATCCTCTTGTCCAATCTCTTTATTGACGACTGAAATCTTCCACATCTTGAGGATCTCAGACATGCACAGTTTGTGGTTGAATCGGAAGAAGAGTCTGCCTGCACTGATGGTCAGATTGTGCTGGGACCAGTCCCACAGAAACTGGAGGTTCTGGTTGTCAACCACAGAGAAGGCATAGTGTCTGCAGGAAGGCAAGAAATACCAACATTACAGTACTGCAGCTTTTGCCTGTGGCTGGAATGTCACGTTGCTGGGCTGTTCAGACGAGGATTACATACTGCAGAATTAAGTGTGACATAAAAAGCCGTCACAACAAACAGCTCCAGCAAACAGCTATGTTTGGAATGTGAGTGCTTAACGTGCACAAATGGCATTCTTTTGGAACAGCATTTACTGAGAAAGACTAATGCCATTATATCAATATATTGTGTACATTGTATACATACATATATACACAGTTAAACCTTCAGGGAATTGAAAAGGTTGGCTGGCAAAAATGGCCACTGTGTGGACTAGGGACCAAAAAAATCATCCAATAATTAACCTACAACTACAATCACTTACTCATCATACAGCTCCTCTCCGTTTATGTAGCGCAGGCTCTTGAGGAAAGACAGCGACCCCAGCGTGTGAGAATGACGAATCCTCACGTATCCTGTCACTGTCTTAATGAGCCCTAGAAAGTTCTCTAGCTCAGATGCTATGTTATCTAAAGATGGGAATGAGTGAGGAGAAAAAGAGAGAGAGAGAGAGAGAGACAGAGAGAGAGAGAGAGAGAGAGAGAGAGACACAGAGAGAGAGAGAGAGAGAGAGAGAGACACAGAGAGAGAGAGAGAGAGAGAGAGAGACACACACACACACAGAGAGAGAGAGAGAGAGAGAGAGAGAGAGAGAGAGAGAGAGAGAGAGAGAGAGA
>JBBPDE010000038.1:627814-639809 GCA_037974605.1 Nannopetersius ansorgii | reverse complement strand
ACAGATACGGATACAGATAATTCATATGGTTAACAGATACAGATAATGCTGTACTCGCTCATCCCTAATAAACATATATGTACAAAAGTACTTATATATATTTGCTAACATTTATCTTATAGTCAAATATAAATCCATATTACATATTCATATTGCAGATTTGCTAAGTATATTGTTTATTGTATCTTTTAATCATTGTTGTTGTTTTTATTGTGTTGTACTTGAGAGACACCACATACCGGAATCAAATTCCTTGTATGTGTTCGCTCACATACTTGGCCAATAAACGCGATTCTGATTTGCACTAAATTATGATGATGAAAATCTAGCTATTTTGAGAGCATAATTGATCTAAACCAATTTTTTTTACTAAGCATAGAGAGGTGGTCAGCATTCTGGAAATACTGACAATGAACGCTGTTTTTAATTATTTGTTCATTACTTTTAATTACAGTACAGTACTATATAAAAGTCAGCAAAAGAAAAAAAAACAAAAGTAATCACCCCTCATTTCTTCATATTTTCCTGTGATTCATCTTGTTTGTGCAAAAATTCTATTTCATGCCGTCAAACCGTCTTATCTTTGGTATATTTAGTTGATTGAAGAAACAGCAGCGAATGTTTTGCAGGTTAAAAGAGCCTAAAGATACAAGGAGCCTAGATTAAGGAGTTCCAGCCACTGAGAATTCAGCACCACCAATATAATGATCACCGCCTGATCATCTGGAATCATCTGCTCCTGTTTCTTGACTGATTCAGGACTTCAGTTAGATGGTCTTTGTTCTGCCTTAATAATTCATAAGTAGATCAATGTGTGACTTATCAAAAATCATTCCTCTGAAACTGGTCAGGTTGGTTCAGGGACTTGACTGAAAACGAGGGTCTTTGAAAGTCCTTCAGGAAGCCTGGTGAACTGTACCTTAAGACTACATAAAAAAAAAATACAAGAATATCTGGCTTTCTGGAAGCCAAATAGAAATTAGGCATGGATCAAGACTTCACAGTACTGTGTGTTCTTGCTGTAATCTCTAAATCTTGTAGTGATCTTGGGATGTGACTAAATGAATAAAACACACAAGCTGTCAAGGAAATAAAGCAGACAATAAAGAAATGCTTCCTGAACCTGTTGGCTCTTTGACAGAAAAATATGAAGAAGCAACTTTTGCACAGTGCTGTTTTTTTTTTGTTTGTTTGTTTTAGCAGGATACAGTATTTACTTGTTACTAGCCCATTACATTATAAGGTAATTCCATGCAACTGATATCTTCCTTGGTCAATAAAGCCAGTTCCTGTGATGTAAAACATGAAGATAATGATATATATCGTCACATAATTTCTGTACCTCTGGCTCTCGTTGCGGCTGAACCCCGGAGGGCAGTCTAGCATGCACTCTCCTGCGTGGATGACGAAGCGGTCAAAGTCGGGCATGTGGACTCTGGAGCAGAGGTCCAGGGTGATGCAGCGCCAGTCCTCAAACTTGTAGGTGCCCGGGGGGCAGTCCGGTACGCAGCGGCCTTCGTGGTAGTAGTGCTGGCAGGCAGCGCAGGCTCTGTCGCTGTCTGGAACCGTGCAGCTCCCCAGGCACTCCGAGTGGCAGCACTCGTTCTTAGCCGTGCACGCCCGCTTTCCACATGCCTTCGGACACACTGCAGAGAAACAGGCAGAGGGGAGGACATTAAGACTCGGTTCTTATTACAGACCTTACTGCTCAATTATTTTCTGCCAGATCTTTCTGCCATAGTGGTTACTACCATGAATAGAAAACTAAGCTAAAGTCACTGCTGACTCACTGCAGGAACATACAAAGTGTGGTGTGTAACAAAAAAAAAAAAAACAAACAAAAAAACAAAAAAATAGACAAGAACTGACCATTCCAGATGTGTCCGATCAAAAAGTACGAGTCTGTCTTTAGGAATGAAATCAATTATATTTTAAAGTACACAAACACCTGAAATAATAAGCAAATTTAGCTTCTTATACTACAGCCAAGGGAGGACAAACCTCCCACTGATACCCTTGATTTCAAGACAAACCAGCTCTGGACATGTACAGTCATAAGTCTGACTCGCCTTTGATCGAATGACATTTTGTTAATTTTCTAACTGCAAATAAGTACAACATCCTCTAAAGAGCAAACCTAAATATGGCATTTTCTCTCAGTTGTGCATTATTTATTTGCTAAGTAACATGTATGTCTTTGCACAGGTCAAAGTTAATTTGATGTTTTTCTAATATGTTAAACTCACCAAATAAACAGGCACTGTGTATAGAAATGTGAGAAAGTGTGTTCTCTAAAGGATCTATACATGTCAGCTGACTGGGGTGCCTTAACTTTTGCACACGACTGTAGCATAGCTTTTTTCTTGCTCGAATGTTTTAGAGGTCTGGGCTCGGCTCCGAGCACTTTGGGTGTTACAAGGCCATCTAGGGAAAAGACGTGAAGATTTAAATAGAGTTGAAGATTTAGCCATCAAAGTGCTGCCGAAGCCACAACAAATCCGCCACAGTCATCTGAGAGGACTGTTTTGGTTTTGCCAGAGGCGCCAGTGGCATTGTGAGGGAACGAGAATGCCAGCTGTTTTGCCTGAAATTTGGAGTGAAGGTGGCGCCTCGTCTTTGTTAAGGTTCGATGGCTTTTGAAGAGCTTCTGCCTCAAGCCTCCAGGAGCAAAAACTTTCAAATGTCACAGCCACCAATCAAACATAGCTGGGACCACCACACTGTTCTGAACTCATTCAGCATCAGGTTTGGCTCTGAGCAGACAATCCTCAAACTCATTTTTTTAATTTACTTCAAACTGTAAACCCATAAAAAGGAAGTGAAGAAACAGAACAGAAGCTACTAAGTAAGTGAACCTGAGAGTTATTTGATTAATTACAGAGGAATCAAAATGAATCAAAATGTACTTTCTATAAATCTCATTTACTGAGAACAGAGACTGGCCGATCCCATTAATATCAGGGCAAAATCCCCTCTCATTTACTCAGAAAAGCCATTAAGTCCCTACTTCAACTGGGATTTAGATTAGTGACAAATTTGCATGGCCTGAAATTCGGCTTAAATTGTTGAACCCGCGTTACCGCGGACACCTGTGGTCGACGCAATGACCCGACATAGAGAGGCAAGCGGTGACCTTTTTGTCTCTCTGTTCTTCTCTAATGACTCACTACTCAGCTCTGGATCTACACGGTTCAAACACACAGGCAGAGGAGATACAACAGAACAACAGGCTTTAGTCAATCTGCAGACTCTTCCATATTCATGTGTAAATTAGAAATGCCCAGATTACAACAAAGACAGGGCTGTCACAGTCATTTACAGCTATTGGTAATCAATTTATCAACTAACCTGATAGAAACTACTTAATTGAATTAGTTAAATGCAAAAACTGCCTTACGTAAAATGCGTCCACTAGGTTTTATGATGCCAGATGTGATCTAACATGAAGAATATTTCAAAAGGCGAAAAGGGGCAAAAGGCGGGTGGAAATATAATTAAAGTGGGCAAAACCTGTTGTTTTGTGAAAGTAACTCAAAGCAAGTTGCAACAGTCAGTACTGTCTCAATCAAAAAGCCCAGGTCTTCAATGAGGAGTAATAACAATGCAATTTATTATATAGTAACCCCTCAGTTTTACACGGATCAGTATTCGCGGATTAAGTCTAACGCAAATTTTTCTGAGACCCGTAATGTATTACCGCCACCAGGTGAACGAAGAAGCAGCAGCTTTTGCAGCATGGCTGACCCCCCACCCCACAATTTTCAAGTAAGCTGTGCCCTGTCTAAACATGTGGGTAGAGAGAGTTATTTCAGCATTTCTTTTGTGTACGAGTCTTTGCACGCAGCTAATGCTAATGATTTTTAAGCAATAAAAGCAATAAAATCATTCTGATTCTGATTATTTAATGCATTAAACCTAGTTTAAAATGAAATTAAAATGTTCTGGGAGCATATTTGGAGGCATATTTAGTGTTTACTTCTTTTTGAATTTTTTTAACCAAAACCCAACAACTTTTTTAGGGTTTTTTCACTATATGTGGGTGCTCTTGGAACGTAACCCCCGTGAAAAGCATATTTAACATCAATATATATTATTATAAATTCAATAATACGCAAAACTACATAAGTATATAGCATTATATAATTGCAATATAGCAAGTACAACACAAATATTTAATATTATATATTTTTACACTATTATTACTATTACTACTACTAGTAGTAGTATTATAGCCCTAATATTAATTAACCATTTTGTGCTGCACTTTAATCAAATAATAACCCTTTATTAACCGATGAAATCCAGACTGCAGGTGCACAAAAATGATTCTTTATGAGTGAATTATTTAAAAGAAGCTTCTTATTCATGCACCAATAAGAATTTTCCCGGCTGGGGCCTCTCAGTGAGCCTCTCTGATCTGAGCAAAAACACGCTCTCAGCTCCGGTTCATCTTACACATGAATCCAGTCCACAGATTCCAGTCGAGCTGCTCTACGTATAACTCAGCCTAGTCCTCTGCTATCACTCTAAATAAGAGCGCATTGTAACGGGGGAGAGGAAAAACTGATTCAGGTCAGAGCACCAGCAAGGAAAACACCAGCTTTAGCACAAGACTGGCCTACATTTAGAAGAAGGACTGTGGCTCAGAGCTCCTTGCTCCTGTGCTCATAACGTGGCTCTTGATGGAGGACACATTCACAGTTTCCAAAATGGCCATGGGCGAGCAGGAGGGATGGGAGCTGCGAGCCGAATAAGGGAATACCTGGGGTGATTTCAGTGCCCAAACTTTTTACAGGACAGAACAATTCGGGTCAGCTAGAAAAATGTGTTTCTGTCTTACTTCACACATTTTTTTTACCATCATGTTTCATTTGATCTGCACTGCCTCAAAAGACTCCTGTAAGCAGAAGCCCACACAGACCGCCTGAGGGCTTGGCAGTGGTTTCTACCTGCGAACCGCAGTAACTATTACACATACAGACATATGTGCAAAAGCTTGTACACTACTTTGTTGATTGTGAAACATTTTTGAATTTATTTTTGGAAATTAACTTATCTTTACTGCATTACTTTATTGTCTTAAGGTCAAACCAGTGGCTCCTTTCACTACGTTGTACTTATTTAACCGCGTATGTGACCGATAAAGAATCTTGAATTCATAATAAAGTATATGATGCTACTATAAAAAAGGGCTTTAATGTGAGTGTGCTGTCAAAGACGTGAAAAACTGCGAAAGTGTGGCTACAACCGTTTTCACCATCGTTAGCTACAACTGAACGCAAAGGGGGTAAAAAATCTCTACTTTAATCTTACATCAACTAAACAAACATTTAAGTTTTGTTAGTACTACTGAATTTTTAGCCCGCTGGCATAAATTTCAAGTGGCCCATTCTTCCCCTCCTGCGGTTCACAGATTATCATTAACTCCAGCAAACACTTGAGTATAAGTTAGTGTGAACTCTCAATCCTTAACTGACCAAGAGCAAAGTGATGTAACCAAGGCACAATCTAGCAAATTCTTCTCTGAACAAACTGCGGGAAAAACTGCTTTCTGTGATTTGCAGTTCAACTTTGAGGATGAACACTTTTTGTTAATTGCTAAATTTAGGTACCTTCTGTAGCTACTGTTTAGGGGGAAAAAATCTTGGTACATTTTACTACTTTCTTGTTTGTCTATATTTATTTTTATTTTCACGTCTTTTTTTGTTGTCAGAAAGAACGCAACTGCTGATACAAATGGCTTCAAAGAATTTGCATATGTGCCTAAAGCTTTTGCACAATACTGTGCATGTACGTGTGGAAGTGGTTAAAGTATGTTTTAAAGCAATCAAAGGGAGCACTCATTATAAATCTCCATACTATTATCACAAGAGTAGTATAAACGGAACTCCCCCAGCAGAGCGTTTCTCCAGTATCGGAGACACTCACCATCATACGAATGTTGAAAGGAGCACAAAATGGAGTGAACGTGTGAGAGAGAGCGATAGAGAACCAGAGTGAGGAAAAAGAAGAGAACGATAAAGGGTTATGAAGATTTAGATAACCTTGAGGCGAGCTGCGGCAGGCCATGGGGAGATACGGGCAAAAACAGGAAGCAAAACAGCACGTCCACGAGACATTTTACTCTTTTTGGAGGACACTTGTCAAAGCCATCAGCCGCCAGACTAATGGGTGGAAAACACCCCGCAAATGTGTGCAGGCTTGCCTCAGACAAAATACACAACTAAAGACTGAATATGATTTCTGAGCCTAAGTATTAGCCGCACCATATGGCAAAATTTCAGTTTTATGATTTTACTGCTTCAAATGCTTTTCAAGATATTAAAGGGACCATGTGATCACTTTTCTAGAACTAAAAAGGTTCTAAAGTGTGTCCATACATAGAAAATAAGCTACAAAAACAGCCCATTTTCAAATCACAGTTTTTGTTAGGTCACAAAACCACTACATTTAAATAAATCTACTTATTCCGGCTACAGCAGTTTAACTCTGTCCCTTCATGCACTGATTCAACAACAAACTTTTGCTGGATTATATGAAGACCTCGATTCATTAGAACACCTGGTAACTGACCTGGAGCTGTGATTGGTCATCCTGCCAGAAACACAGTGATTGGCCATTTGCATACTGCAGCCTTTCACAATCTCAGTATTGCTGAGGCTGGAACTGCGATAACATTTAAGTGGTGATATATTGTGCAGCTTTACTAAGCATGAAGAACAAAAGCAGAGCACCAGGCAAATATTTCGACGCTCACTAGAGAACTGTTTACCCTATTTAAAGTGAATACTGCACTACTGGCCTTTCATAGACTGATAGTCTATTAAAGCCTCTAGTCAATCACGTTTCTATGTTGTAAACATCCTATGCAATCACAATCCAGACAAGTGTTTGTGAGTGCATTGAAGACAGTAGTTAAATAAAACACAAAAATGTAGATCAATGTAATGTACACAATTTTCCACTCGTCACAGACAAGACAAGTTTATCTGAATTAAATTCCACAACCCTGAAGAGATTACTGTTACAACCCACCCCCCACCCCCCAAAGGGCTCAGAAAAGCTATAGGAGTGCTTCTGCCTGTGAACGCCTCAGCCAGGCACTGCTGAGCAAGGTTAAGCATGGAAACTATTCTTCACACAGGCCTTTCACTTGCTTCAGAGTACAGAACATGCTGTGTCAGGGCAGATTATACAGCCTGAGGTCTCAAGTTATAAAAAAAAAACATACTACGCAACTACAGAACATCTATAGTGGAAAACTACCAACATATTTAAGTTATATTTCTGCCCAAAGTAATCTGAATCCTGATACTGTATGAACGATGGACAAAAGTCATATTGATAAAAACTGTAGAAGCGGAGTACTTTTGAGACCCAGGCCTACTAATTAAAAACATTGTGTGCTCAGACATGATTACGCTCCTGCAGAAACCACATAAGTGAGTCTATTTGAGATTACTTAACAACACGTCATGGTTTGTGGTAAGTGTACGATGACTCCGGTACTTAACCCTTAGATCCCTGAGGGATCTCATTTGTCTTACAAACATTAAAAAAAAACATTTAAAAGCCTTAAAGATATATGATACACTTGTACACATTGTTTTTCACAGCACAGCCAATATGAAAGATGACTATTGACATAATTGACCCCCCCCATATATCCATATTTTTACAGTAAAATTAAGCTTACTCACATATTAGTATTATAATAAAAGATATTGAAAATTTTGAAATGTTTGAAACCAATTATGATCACAAATAAGTCTCTCCTAGTCAGATTTATGCATTTACAGTAACTGTATACTTCAGAACATTCAAAATTGAAGCTTACGTGCAGCCCCACCCTCACACCCCCATCTCACACACGTGATCGTGCTTCTCACGTTTTTCCACTTTTTTTACCCAAATCACAAAGATATATATGTTTTTTAAAATCTACATCACTTTTAAAACCATATATTTCATGTTGAGAGATATTTAAGTTGCCAGGTTCTACATGACATATGATCACAAAACAAAGCTTGTAGGTTCACCGTCAACCTAAATACACAGAAACTCCAAATAAGGGTGTGTTTTTGTATACAACACTGTTTAAGCAGCAGTGCGATTTTGACTCGCTGGTGCACCATACTGGGTGCTGAGGGTTAAGCTGCATAGTGCTGCTATTATAAACTTCCATTACCTGGTTAGCTACATAAGCCTTGTAGCTTCAGTGCAAAACTAAACAGGCAAACATTAACACTGTACAAACAACTGGCTTACACAATACATATCGATATGCAGCAGCGCGGATCCTCACAAAAACAAAAGAGCACTCATATGACATCCGTACTGAAAAAACCACACTGGTTACCTGTGCCTCACAGCACTGATTTGAATCTAACTTCTATTTAAAGGTCTAAAAGGCTGTACCATGCAAAAGCCAGACTTTCATGTTTTTAATGCAGTCTTGAACAGTTCTCCAGGCTTGCTGAAGGACTTTCAAAGGCTCTCGCTTTCAGTACAGACCCACACAGTGACCTACATATGAATCATTCAAACAGAACAAAGACCATCAAAAATTAAGTCCTGAACCAGTGAAGAACCAGGAGCAGATGATCCCAGATGATCAGGCAGTGATCAGTATACTGGTGGTGCTGAATGCTGAGTGGTTGGAACTTATCTAGGCTCCTTGTATCTTTGGGCACTTTGTAGCCTGTCAGTAAAACATCAGTTCCCATTTCTTTCATTTAAATGTACTCAATATGCCGAAGATAAGACGGTTTGAGATTTTATCACTATACATATAATTTCCAAAGCAAAATATAAGGAAATTAGGTGTGGCTCTTGATTGTTTATTATTCTAGGGCTGACCTAGATCAGATATGTTTGAGCTGCAATAGTTATATATGCTGGTGTTCTGTAGGACTTATCTGACAATCACAAAGCTAGGTGCTCTCTCACTGTGTCGTTTAACAGATGTGTGCATACCACTGCTGCTGTTCTGTCTTTAGGCTACTGTGAAAGCCCCGTGGTGTTATTACCGAATACCAGCTAGGTGATAGGAAATACCATGCATGCATGCACCCACTGACCAGTCTGTCTCTGAGGGAAAAAAACAGATTACTCCAGAGTCCTACAGCCCACACTGACCATCCACTCTCAAAGTTTGCAAGATCTTCTTGCAGGTAACACTGAAGGCTAATATCTTTAAGTCTTCATGATACCTATGTAAACCTTTCAAAAAAAAAAAAAAAGACAAATCTTATTCCAATAAGTGTCGGTTGTTAGAAAGGCAACAATTATGAACACCTAAAAATGCCACTTGCTGGAATTAACCTAATAACTGGTTTAAGACCTGTATGCAGGCCATCAGTGAGGCATTCACTGTCTTTGATGACCGTCTCTCAGTTACATTAGTAATCAATGGGTGATCTTCTGACTGTAGGTTTTTCCATTGAAGTCAGATAATCATCAACACAAGGACAAATATATATCGTGACAATAAAATGTGGGGAAAAAATCAAATGATAAATGGGGGGTATCAGGCTTATTGAATGAGACAGGAGTAGAAATGTAAAATTAAAAAAAAAAACACATTGTCGTCATGGAAATTGCCATCACTGCTGATTCAGGTCAATTTTAATTCTTTCGGTATTCAAGATAAACCGAACAGCGAAAATCCTAGAAAGTACATAAAGGACTTTAATGCTAATTTGATTGCTGAACCTGCACTTCTACATCAACTATAAAGTTTTTAATTATAATCTATTACAGCTGAAGTCCAACAGTTGAACCGTCTCGCACAAACATCTGAATGGATATTTACTTTCTCTTGCATCAGACTTGGTCCTGCAAGTCGCAGCAGCTGGAAAGTCAAAATTGTTCATCAGTTCTTTACAGCAGCTGCGAATGCGTGAGCCTCCTAAGACTTCACAGAACGTGTGGAGCATTTATTTTCATCTCCGTTTTGGCTCCTCTGTCGCGTTTCAGTCATTTTAATTTGAGGGCCACTCTGAAAATAAGTCTTCTTTCCTGCAGACATAGGAAGCAGTCTGAGTGGAATGATATCAATATTGGCAAAAACAAACAAAAATAAAATATTAATCGGCAAAAGACAGACATCAAAATTTCACACAGATTCGACAGCATTTTAATTTATTGCATCTCGGCAGCCCACAATTCTGGATGCACGAACTGCCATATAAATAACCAGACCGTCTTTTTTGTTCACTGTATGCAGCTATAAAAGTACACACTATTAGTACTAGCATACGTATGCAAAGTAATTAGCTCATATCCTAGCTTTCAACACTATCAACTAATTGTATCAGCTAACTGCTAACTAAGATGAAACTAATTGGAAACTAAGTTAACTGGAGAATTAAAAAAAGTGAAGGATTATGCAATTATGCAACAATAATTTACATTTTACAAAATATTTTAAAGTGCATACAGACAGAGAAAATAACATTACAGTAACCCCCTGCTTCTTGTGGGGGTTACGTTCCAAGAGCTCCCCTGGATAGTGAAATACAGTGGTGTGTTCTGCTCTTAAAATGCCTATTTTTATATCCTAAATATGGTCCCAAACACTTTTTCATTTTAAACTCAATTTAATACATTACCCTTAACAGAAATGTAAACCATATTCATACTGTACAGAACTCCTGAAATGCCAGAATGTAAATACCAATATTATAATTTAGTGCTAAAGAATTATAAATTGCTTCAAAAAAATAAAAAAAATGTGGAGGATATCTGTGTTTCCACGGATTTTTGGCAGCAATTATTTAAAAAACGACTGATGAATCTGAAACATTTTAATTTCATTTTATTTAACTCCGCTTAATATATTACCCTTAAAATATAATGGCAAAGCTTTATTATTATTAATTTATTATTATTCAACTTGTACACGTGTTGCACTTAAAACATGTTACAGTCTGTGGAGCCCTCAAATGTGAGGGCAAGGCATTCCACAGTCGATGGCCCTATCTCCAGAGGTGTGGGAGCGAGTCCTGGGAGGGAGGAGAAGGTGGGTGTTGGTGGAGCAGAGTGTGTGTGAGTGGCTGGGGGGGGGGGGTGAGTAGTTCTTTTAAGTATCATAGCATATTGCCATGCAGACATTGTAAGGTTAGCCGGGAGATTTTGTAGGTGATCCGGGCAGGAACAGGAAGACAGTGAAGTGAACGGAGCCTGGGGGTGATGTGCTCCTGTTGGACAGACCCATGCACTCCTGGTCAGTCTATGAGCATTTGTTTTCTTGGTTTATTGTCCGTGTTTTGCTTGCCTTCCAATGCTTTAAAGAAGGCGAGGTTCGATAATCATTAGCGGACTGAATCCAGGATTCTCACACAGAACAATGACAGATTACACCAATTTTCACCAAGTTCACTGAAGCTTCCCAGCCTGCTGGTGGACACTGCTGAGTGTATAAAATCCCTTACTGGCGAAAAGAGTACTGGAGAGAAATGAAAATGAGAGCGATTCACTGCAATGAGCCGAAGCGCAGTGCTTCCATCCAACTTGCAACTAAATGACTGAACATCTGAAGGGAAATCAGGTCTCTGCATTTCCATATCTGATAGGAATCTGAGTGCTATTGTCTGTCCATCTGCAGGGCTTCCTATAAGCCTCACCTCCGTGTGGAAGGGAAATAAGGCACAAACAGAGGAGCTTCTGTCCTCAGAACACAAATCACTAAACCAGGACATGACAGACAACTTGTTCACTTTAACACAAACTCAACTCTCAGCCTCACTGTATCTCACCTGCCTCTCTACCTCACTGTATGGCACCTGCCTCTCTACCTCACTGTATGGCACCTGCCTCTCTACCTCACTGTATGGCACCTGCCTCTGTACCTGACTGTATCTCACCTGCCTCTGTACCTGACTGTATCTCACCTGCCTCTGTACCTGACTGTATCTCACCTGCCTCTGTACCTGACTGTATCTCACCTGCCTCTGTACCTGACTGTATCTCACCTGCCTCTGTACCTGACTGT
>JBBPDE010000038.1:602313-613587 GCA_037974605.1 Nannopetersius ansorgii | reverse complement strand
CGTTCATTAATCGTAATCGAGTTAAAATGTTCAATTAATCGAGATTTTGATTTTAGGCCAAATCGCCCAGCCCTAATCTTACCCGTTCCAAACTCTCACCTACAGCTAAAGTTTAATACATGGTGGCTGCCAGATGAAATAAGTGGGAACATTTGGTCCTCTAAGGCATCGCTGCTGCTGAAATAATGGGACAGGCACAAGAAAGACAGCTGCTTAATGCAGAACGTTGTGTTCCGTCGTCTCATTAACCAACTAGGGAAGCGCCTGCCAGAACCAATATCATTTTAATGCACCCGCCATCATATGGTGAGCCAATTCAAAAGCATATTCCAAACATTTTCTTCATTTTCAGCAGACAAAAACCCAAACGACGGTCCTAATTAGCCTGGCTGACCTCATTAGAATCTAAAATTGGGCACTACCCAATTCCATCTCTTGCCCTTTCCAGTGAACCACCTAAATCGAGTGCAAGTTCAAGTGCCATTCATTTACAGAGAGCTAAAATAAGCCGGTAGTAAACAATGACCTAACAGCAGCACGCCGGTCTAAAACAGAAGCCTTGCATGCTGCCGGTCTGCGTAAGAACATGTCAATGGAAAGGACTTTGGGATGTGGCACCCGCTCAGGACTCCAGCTGAAACGCCAGTGATGTGGAAGCACATGCTGTCATCACAGAAACAGGTGCTAAGACTGAAGTGGCAATGTGACCAATAGGCTTGTGGCCCGAGTAAGACTAGCATTTCCTATTATGCTAAGGCTTAAAAACTACAGGGCAATCCAGACATGCTGCAGTTAGAAAAGCCCTCCGATTCATTCCCACTTCGGAAATGGGAAAGTTACATTTAAGGGATAAAAACAGGTTGGGAAATGATGAATAAAACACCACATATATAATGTGTCCAGGAAATAAAAATGAAAGATTTAAGAAAGATACTCTTTAAGAAAGATACTTAAGCACAGATTTGCAAAATACTGCAAAAATTCTATAACACTATGAAGCGCATCATGAAGGCTCTTATGTCGTTTTAGGTAAAATTAAAAAAATAATAAAAACCCCAAAAACAACACTAATATTGAAACCTTGCATTATGTGCACATTTCTGAAAACATTAAAAATGTTAATCATATTTTCATATCACTTTAAAGTGAAAAACTCAATATGGGTTTTTTGTAAGATCACTTTTTTTTTTAAAGACAATGGGAATTGGAAATTATGACATATTATTCCTCCGTATTATAGCTAATCAGTGTATCATCTGTTACTTGTTAAAGGCTGCAATATGTAAATGAGCTTCTGACCAATCACAGTGTTTCACAGGGTGACCAATCACAGTCCTAGAGGAGTTACTGGATGTTTTGAAGAATCAAGGATTTCATGTAATCCCACAAAAGTCAAAAGCTACTCTTTAACCATTAAAGAGACTGTTTGACCAAACACGGCTCCAGCTGAATGTTCCAAGTGTAATCCAACAAAATACACTGGTGAATCGTAGCAATAATTGGCGAGGCTAAACTGCTATAGCCAGAATAAGGAGGTAAGTTTAAATGTTTTGGTTTTGTGACCTCACAAAAACCATTGTTTGAAATCGGCCTGTATTGCACCTTATTGTCTATATATATGCAATATGGACGGAGCAATAAATGTACCGTTTGAAATCTATTTACAGACTTTAAGTCTTTTTAATCACAGAAAATATCTTGAACGGCATCACAATACGTAAAATCACAATACTATAGAAAACAACCAATCAGAAAAGAGTGCATTTACACATCAGCCTTTAGGGAATAGTAACCAAATTGTGTAAATTTAAAGGATAAAACATGTTGGAAAATGGTTGAATAAGAATGAAATGAGTGAATAAAATACCACATATATAATCTGTCCAGGAAATAAAAATGAAAGGCTATGGTCTCTTAAGAAATTGGAACTATTCTGCATTGAAAAGAGTGAGGATATAATGTGTCAGCTGAAGAGAACCTTTATTATTCCACTTTGACCACATCAACAAGTTCCACATTTTCTTTGTTCTATTCAACTGAACTAATTGAAGCTGAAGTGCCCCCCACACATAACTCCCCTCCCACCCTTTTTACGGTAGAATTCCAGTGAATGGCAGAGCAATACACAAATGTCAGAGTCAAGAAAACTGGCAGGAATGAGACAAACAGAGACTGGAGATAATCCGCTCATAAACACACGGGGATGAATGAGCGCAGCCCAGCGTCGTGTCTGTCCTTAACTGGCGCCAGGACTGTGTGTGGGGTGTAAAGCCATAAGAAGCCACGACTGTGCATATGTACAAAAAGCCTTGCGTCACGACCGAACAGGCAGCCAATGAGAACAGCCGGCCGCCCCTCGGCAAAGACACAGCGGAGCAGCGAGGTCCTACGCACTCCGATGAGCCATAATTCTACTCTCCGTACAACTCCCCCCACCCCCCACTCCCGCCTCCCTCATTCATAAAATGGCCGCTACACTACACTAGCTGCTGACATGGGATTTATGGATAAATGGGAGTGAAGAGAAAGGCTGGAGCGCTTGTTTTCAACCCCCCCTCCACGCTTCTATACACATAGAGTATTACACAATCTTAAGAGTGTCTCCTGTTCTCTTAAAAATCCCCCAGGCCTCCAGGCTCCAACAGAGAATGTTTTAGTTGCACTGTAAGCTTAGGCAGCACCTACTTCATTCATTTTACAACTGTGACTTGGAGGACATATACACACACAGGACTGTTTATACAGTGTTAGAACACGGAGCCTCTCTTTTAAATGTGTGTGCGTGCGAGAATCACATTGTTGGTGCAAAAATACTATTATCTGCCCTGTCAAACCGTCTTACCCTTGAGCACATTAAATTAAAGAAATGCGAACAAATGTTTTACTGTGACAAAACGTAGCCTGGATAATGGTGTTCCAACCACTCAGTATTCAGCACCACCAGTATACTGATCACTGCCTGATCATCTGGAATCACCGGTTTCTTCACTGGTTCAGGACTTAAGTTAAATATTCTTTGCTCTCCTTGAAAGATGGCTGAAGAAATGAGGGGTGGCTCAAGACTTTTGCCCCATACTGCGTGTGTGTGTGTACTGAAGCTTTTATAAAAGAGGAACATCAGGAGCGTCTGCTAGCTCAACCTTCTTGTTTTGTACATAGTGAGGACCTTTGTCCTGAAAATGTACAAAAGCAAAAAATCACACCATAATTATCTCACAAGACGAGATAAATATTATAGGTGCTAATTATGTTAGCCAGGTAAATATTGGCGTGCACAATGTGCATGTGTGTGTGTTTGTGTGAGCGTGTGCCAGAGCACATGTGTGTTTTAACACAGCAGAGAAGCCAGCAGAACAGCTCTGGGCACAAAAGGTTTTTTGAAAAGGCCTAAAAGTGAGTGGAGTTGCGGGGCCTTTGTGGAGGCTCCACACTACAGCCACAGGTCGGCCTGTGTGCAGAAACTAGGCCATGCTGTTTGTCACACAGGCGAGGTGAGGGGGCCTGAAAGGGGAAGCAGGAGGGGAGAGGGGTGTGTATGGGGGTGTCATCTACACCCCATCGACCCTGCCTCCCCATCACACACAGCAAATTCCTCAGCGCGCAATCGGATACCTCCGAGAATATCACGAGCAGAGAAGGTTATAATGGGGTACAATAATGCCACTGATAGTAACAATACTGTTCCTCACATGATCCTATCTGCTGAAAGAAACGAGAACAGGGCCACACACAAGAAAATATGAATACTTTCAAAGAAGACATCCCTGCTTATTTTCACAGTTGTGATGTAAACAAAGTCATGTAGTGGGGTCTAATAGGAAATACTCCATTCTAGAGTGGTGGCGAATGGAACCAGACTTCAACCTCAGATTTGGGAAAAGCTTTTGACCTGAAACAATATTTTAAAACCCATTCACGCAAACTGAAAGGCAAAGCACACCCCAGATTTGCCATTATTTTACCAACATTAGAATCACATAAAATGGCAATGTGCGTGAAATAAAAGTATGTTTTTCTACTTGGAAGATAAACAGGGAATATGTAGGCCACTGAAAAGCCACATTCAGTCTCCACAAAGGAAAAACCTATTAGTGCTGTAAATGCTCAACGAGATGAAACCCACACCAGCAGGCTCTGCACTGCATGCATATGAAGCAAATTACTTATATTAACCAAGAGTAATAGACCACTTAATGTCTTTTTCTGTTCTCAACTTGTCCTGTCCAGCAGCACTGGCTATTGCAGGATGATAACTGCTGCCTACATTAAAAATATCTGCACAAATATTTAGTTCCTTGTGAAGGATCATGGCCTTTCAAAAACCCACTCAGTTGAGTAGAAATGTGCTAGGAGTGAGATCAGATCAAATCAGAGAACGAATCAATCACAGCGTGGGGTGCCGACTTCCTCTCGTGTGCAGATAGTATCGAAGCCCGAGGACATGGAATAAGCTCCCAGATGTAAGTACCAGGTTCACAGATGTAAGTACTAAGCTGAAAATGAGCCCTTACTTTCCTGAAGCACATCAAAGGGAGCCTGACTCGACTCTAAAAGTATCCCTCAGGCTCTCTGGCTTGAGACAGGAGTTTTAATAAAGAGCCAAAGAACTTCACGCTGATAATTACAGCTTGGGCAGGGGCTATAAATCTTACTAAGAAGGCTGTGCAAGGTGTTAGCCAGCAGGGGAACAGGATTAGGCCATCACTACAGGATACAGGAACTGAGGAGTGTTCCCCTTTATTACATTTCAAGGGGTGTGTTTATAAGTGTGTGTGCGTGTGTGAGTGCATGTGTGTGCTGGGTTTATTTCCCTGACATCACCGCGGCACAAGCAAGCAAACACGGCTAATGCGCTGCACTCCATGATCTCTATAAACCGAGAGGATACGGTTTATCTTTAATGGGCATTATTCTCACGGGAAAAAACACAAAGTCCCTGAGAGAGCGTGCGGCGGTCAGCGATGGTGTTAACGGTTAACTGTTGTTTGATTAACCGATAAGAACTTTTTAACCGATTAAGCCTATCAGGCTACAAAATGTGTGCCTTACTGTGAGAAAACATGACCAGCCTATGCTGAACTTGGAGCAGCATTTCATAAAGGAGGTTCACAGAGTGACGCAGAATCAGAGTCAGAAACAAGCATGAAATCCGAAAAGTTTATTGATGCAGGGGCTTATGCAACAACAGCACAGAAACACAGAAACAATGTAAAATATAGTATAAAGTTAAAATAAAACTCTCCAGATAACACTCTGGAAATGCTCTGTACTAAAACTACTGCACTACAAAGTTGCATTATAAGACTACGAGAGGTTCAACAGACGTCCCCAGCATACATCTACACACCTTCAACCCCACACACCATCGTACATCACTCTCACACACGCGCACAACATCGTCCATCTACGCACCTTCATACACACACCATCGTCCAGCTACACACACCATCGTACACCTACACACCTTCACACACGCCATCATACACCTACACACCTTCTCTCTACGCGTCTTTCTCTCACACACACACACACACAACCTATTGTTTCTTTATTGGCTGATTCCAATTTATCAACCCTCAATATCATGATGCAAGTCCAGTACTGTGATGCATTTTGTCATTAAATGCGAGAAAGCTTTGATGCCCATGCAGACAAAAAGTTGCACTGAACGTACATGTTCCTTAAAAAAAAAAGTCTGTATTTGTCTCAAGCCCCAACACTTCCATCTTTTTCCTTTAAACAGTTCTATTAGCTTAACCGAACAATCCATCCTCTGACCTTTTCCCTGACCGTACTGGGAACACAGAATGGGTTTACTGGCAATGAGAGTCTATCTGTTGTCTGCTGGACCAGCACTGCGATCCACCGAGTCACAGGGAGTGTGTATTTTTGTGGTCCACACTTGTGTAGTAAAACGCTGCATTCCGCATGTTAAGTGTGCCATCCTGCTCTCCACCTCCTCACCATCTGAGAGAGAGAGCACTTCCAGTTCTTAACAGTCTATTGATTTTTCACACTTGCCTTGAAAACCCACTCCTCCATTAAAACTGTTTGGAACAAGAGAACAGCTTTTCCTAAGGGTGGGGGAAAAGGACAAAAATAGATGTTCGCAATTATGGTTGTTCCAGAAAAGTAATTTCTAATTGGGATTTTTCTGACTGATATTACAAAAACAATTTCAATTTGATTTGTTTCTATAAATGCAGCCCCCCACCCCACCCACCCAAGAACACCATTATAAATGCACTTTTCCATGCTGGAGTCGTGTGCCAGACCACTAGTTTAGGAACACTGTGTGGGGCAAGGCAAATTAAATATGCAAGTCAATGTGCTAAACACAGAAAGAAGCAAAGAAAACAGTTAAGAAATAAAATTAAAAGCTTAAGTGCAATTGTATGACCTTTAGACCACTGAGGGTATTTTCCCCATTTCTGCAGTACTTGTTCTTATTTCACATTTAAAATAAGATTTAAACTCATATCCTTATTTTAGCACAACAGAATTTATTTGATAATTCTACCACCTATTTGGACACCAAAAAAATCACCAAAAACCCCCCAAAATCAGAAAATCCACAGCTTATCCATAGCATATTATAATAAGATATGTTGGAAAAAAAGTACTATGTATAACTTTTTACAATTACAAGGAAATACAAAAATTCATGAACTTGGAACCAAGATAAAAGTATGAAGTGATGGAAGCACACAAAGTACAGGAGCAAAATTTAAAGACAACTGAATTAACTCCAGGAAAGTGGCTCCCTCTAACACGCGCCTCCTGTATTTTTTCATTTTCATTATAGGCTACCCCTGTATTCCCAGTTACCTCTTGGGTGGAATCATTTATTTACATGTTAGTCACCTTAAGAAGATCAACTTGAGTATTTGTTTAAACTTGGAAACAATGAGAGACTTTGAGCTCTGAGCTCACCCTTTTCTTTAAAATCCGACACAGAAAGTTAAAGAGTCTCGTATTTAGAAATGAACTGTAGCCTCAAGGTCAAGAAAACGAGGAGGTGCCAGAGCACTGGGTTCACTCCTTCAGATGGCATGCAGCCTTGTGCCAATCTTTCATCATGCTACACCACGTTGGTGTGGCCCGAGGCCTCTGTGCCAGATCAGAGCCTGGGAACTTTAGCACCTGTGCCTGGAAACGGCGAGAAAAACAAATGCGAGAGGAACGAAAGGGACAGTGAGGGGTCCCGTGGGTCTGCACAGATGTTCTGCACAAGTTCAAATACAGCTGCACATTACAAGCAGCAGCAGTCCTAAACTGTCCACACTTGGGTAAGGGTAATTACGAATTACCTCTTCAGACCCTGGAGAAACCCATAGTGACAACGATGAGATGCTGCTTGGATAACCTGACTCATCCTCTGACTGAAGCTCAGTTCTGCCACTAAATGTAAAGTTTGGCAGTCCACAATTCAACTTTGCAGAGCTTAATGCAAAAATAAAAATGTGATGAGCATCCCATCTGCTAAAGGGCACTATTCAGGAAAATAGCAATAAACTATTCCTTAACCCTTCAGGAGTTATTTATTGACTTTTGAGTTTTTACTCGTACGTCTTCGCTCCACACTAAAATTCCTGTTTGTTACTTTGTATTTTGAATTGTTCTTGTATTTAATCTGGTTGTGGCATCTGATTAGAAAGCAGCTAAAAATGTCAATGAGTTGATGTCCTCAATGCTGGTGTTATGTTTGATTTTAACTCGTTCAGTAGGACGATTAAGCAAAACCTGTGGTTGAACCTGTGGTTACCATGTCATATTTGTTATGAATGAATGTGTGTGGGGTCGATAAATACTCTATAAAGACGGTTTATAAAGGCATGATACCAGTTTGGAAGTGTGATTGGCCAGTGTTATCCCGTCAATTATGCTCAATAGCTGCCCAAAAGTGAAGATTTGCTAAACACTACTACTTTCCAAATGGCAAGTCTGTGTTTCTTTACTTTGTGTGTTGTGCTTTTGAGTGTCCTGCACAATGCTTGCTCTGTGTCAGTTGGTGCGTTAGCTGTTTGGACTGGACTGAAACAGGGTTACCTATTCAATTAAAGTTAATTATTGGAATACACGTTTAAAATAATAACCGTTTTAAAGAATTACTCATTAAAAGATTACCCGTTTAAAATAAGTCTTCTATGCAGTAGAAACTAGGCAATTTGAATGACAACATGTATTTAAACTGTGTTACTGGTCCCTCATACAGTAAAAAAAAACTGATGGGAGATCCATTTATGTGCAGTTTTGGCCTATATATGACCATAGTTTCTGGAATAGAAAACAAACTTGTTTTACTGGTCTTTTTACAATCAAATTCATTAATAAACATTATTGTGATTACAGATAATGACAGAGCTAGATTAAAGGGTTTGAGCCCTCTTACATGGAGAATCTTCATTCAGATTAAACCAAGCCATTGCATTGAAGCAACAGCATAAGTATAAGGACAGACAGTCTTAGACTCCTAATCAGAGGAGGATGTGCAATCCAAACTCTGGCGGAGCTCCAGTGCCCTCAGAGAGATCTTTATGCCGCAGGGTATACTAAGGATTCCCCATAATCCTTCACATCAGATGACTTCAACCAGCTATGGTAGAGCAGATCTCATTCCAGGGCTCGAAATTGCGTCCATTTTGGTCGCATATGCTCCCAAAATTTCATTTATGCGACCTCAAAATATATTTGGGAGCATTGGTGCGAGTGCATGTAATTGTTGTCGTGTGACCTGTTTTAATTTTTCTAAAAAAAATGTTAGCAGTAGGCTATATGTGTGTTCTGTGTGCTGAATGCTGATACGGTGACGGTTCTGCCGTTGAGATTTTAGATTGGTTAATAATAGCTGTCAATCACTCAGTCAGGTGACGGCGCTAACTCCAGCGGGGAAATGTAAATGTAAAGAGGTGAAGAGGGCAAATGAAAAGAACACTGACAGATTTCTTTTGCAAACCACCTAAAGTTACAAATCATGGCGCTGGTGATAGTGATCATGTGGTGAATGTTGATTCACCAGCTGAAAAGAAGGCTTACAGTTTTCGGAGAGAATGGTTGAAAAATTTCGAGTGGCTCCGCTATGAAAATGGCTCTATGCACTGCATTCACTGTAAAACCTGTGGGACGGAGTTTGCAGGTAACACAGCGTTCGCCACTGAATCTAGCACTTTAAGCGCGAGAGCTTGGTCAAACATGGTGAGAGTGCATGGATTAAAGTGAAAAAAAAAATCATCTGATGGAAGCTTGTTCAGCTCATCCCCTCGCTTCCCATTTTTTCCCTTCGGATCTCATCTCATTATTAACCTTTAGTGTCCACAAGAACTGAAGGGACAAGTGTGTGGCAAAAAGTCAGAAGATCGAATTTCAAATCTTGGCCAGAGGATAATGTAAAGCTTCAGTGATTTGTTGTAGCTGGTTGTTGTTAGTGTTGATTGGTGTAGTTTTCAAATGAAAGAAATCTGTTAATATACAATTTGTAGTTGTGGTGCTCATTATTTTTTGGTGGATGCTCCTAAATTTTTGCTGGTCCTCCTAACTTTTTGAAGTTGGGAGCACCAGTGCTACCAAGTAAAACAGTTCATTTCGAGTCCTGCATTCACAATCGCAATATTCATGCAATTAAGCAGCGCTTTGGTTGTTAATTAGTAATCATTTAAGTAGTAAGAAGTTGTTTGATCAGACCCTCAAAATTTGAGGGTCTGGTTTTATGCCTTAATTTTTAATAGATGGCATTTTCTGCCACTTTTCTCTATAGATCAACCCAGTAATACATTTTAAACATGAAACGGTCATTTGTAGGGATGCACCGATTGCAATTTTCTTGGCCGATTCTGATTACCGATTTTTTTGTAAGTGTGATCAGCCGATACCGATTTTTCCGATACTGATTTTTCCAATACCCATTTTTCCCCAGATAACAGAAAATTAGAGCTGCTGCATGTAGTCGACGACACAAAAAAATGGGTTTCAACTTTTTTTATGTAACGTGGTAGTTACTTTCCCTGTGTACTGGTTACTTTTATAATAGTGACATATGATAGTGGCAGCTCTACAGCAAATACAAACAAAAATCAAATATTCTTTAATATAAAGATTATTTTCATAACAAATTTTCTTTACAAATTTAAATTAAAAAAATGTAATACATAAACAGATAAATAGACCCCCCAAAAAAAGATTGGTTTGAAATCGGCAATACGTGTGAGTGATCAGCCGATCAGGCCGATCAGGCCAAAAATCGTCCATTTCCGATCACTGGCCGATCAATCGGTGCATCCCTAGTCATTTGTTTCTTTTTTGCCATGACCTTGAATTTAGGCCTGTAAGTTAATGATTAATCAGTAATGAGGGTCAGTTAACAGTCCAAAAAAGCCCTTACTTCAAAGTGACCTTTCTTTAAAAAAAAAAACCCACATACACACACAATATATATATATATATATAGATAGAGAGAGAGAGAGAGAGAGAGAGAGAGAGAGAATGTACTTGTTTGTTTATCTATATATATCCAAACATCCCAAGGACACGTCAGAAACTGAAGGCCACTGCCCTACTGCCCATGCTTTCTGATGAGTCAGTGCCTTCGAAACTGAAACTCAGAGACTCAGATTCCGACACGACTAGATGCCTCCGTTACTCAGAAGACTGTCTGAGTAGGCAGTGTTTATCACGTCTCACACAGCCCAAGTCGAATTTCTGCCAATCTGAGGCAGAGAATAGGAATATTCAAGATTAGGGGAGCACAGAATGAGCTGGTAATCCATGGTTTGCCTTTACAGGCTTTGCGGGCCTGTAAGGGACATGCCGTACCCTATCCGGCTATATATATCTGACACTAAGCTCCCCGATGACGAAATAGTGAAACACCTCAATGATCCTGAATTTATAATCTCTGACCTCACAGGAGGAAGGTAAAGCCCGGCATCTCATCCCATCCGGCTAAGCAGCACACATGCTAGCTTTCACCTGTGGGATGTCTCGGTTTGGACAGGCGGCCACTTAGCAGCCAGAGATGCCTCTCCCTAGATGCTCCCACACTGGTGCTAGGAGCGCTGAGCAGCCTTCTTAATTACATAATGCCATAAAGTGCCAGGTTACCCCTCCTGCATTAGAGGCTCATAGAGCACAGCAGTGGGCTGGAGAGAAGACTCTACAACTACTGAACCAAAGGGAGCAAGAATGGGTGTCTTGTTTATGTTAGAGATGCTCCGATCAGCATTTTTGGGGCCGATCACCGATCACCAAGATCATGATCTGCCGATTGCCGATCACTGC
>JBBPDE010000038.1:578925-602213 GCA_037974605.1 Nannopetersius ansorgii | reverse complement strand
GACACACCTGATCTGAGACTGTACAGTGCTGACAATGAATCACTTCCAATTAAGAATGTACTTATTTTTTTCCTCCTTAAAAACGATCGGTTAATTAATTGGTTATCGGCAAGTACAGACCAACCTAGCTATCGGTATCTGTAAAATTCAGTATCGGTCGACCTCTAGTACACACACATACTATAAACTGTATAAACTTTTTTTGGCAGTATATCAATAATCGATAGACTCGGTTGTCGATTTGCACTATGGTAGCATTTGTCAACAAGGCAGCATGAAACATCAGAAGACCGGCGCCCAGGCCCAGAGCCACGATCAGAACAGTGTATCAGGTCCCTTCCAAGCAACAGCAAGTTAACTGTTGCTGTTTCATTTATGAATCTGTTTTTTTTTCTGAACAGGGACCAGCAGAATCATTTGTCCTGTAGCGAGTATCCCCGCTAAAGCGAAGAGAAGCGGTCGAGCGCAGACAAAAACTTTCAAAACAGGAGTCATTTAAAACAACTCCTTAAACATGCGATAAAATTTTAATTTTATATATACATATTAGGGGTGTGACGAGATCTCGTGGTACGAGACCTCGCGAGATCAGATTTGTCTCGCGAGATGCGTCTGGTCCCGCGAGAACGTGGCGATATCTTTGCGTTACTAAAAGCTGCGCCTGTGAAGAAAACGGAAAGAAATTCAGTTTGCGTGAAAGGGCAAACAACCCTCTCTCTCTCTCGTTCTGGAGCGCACAGATCCGGAGCGCGCGTCTTTCTCCATCATTCGTGACTTTCCCGGAGCACCCGTCTCTCTGTCTCTCGCTCTCTCCCCTTTTCAGTATATAAACTCGGGTTTATCTTTACAGTTTTTTTAAGGGTGATGTATTAAACTGTTTAAAATTAAATGAAAGTGTTCTGGGAGAACATCTGGGGACATATTTAGGGTTTACACTATTAAAATGGACATTTTAAGGCATTTCTTGACCAAAACACAACAACGCGGTTTATAGGTCATTACCTCATTACCTAGGTCTGAGCTCTTTTTCCAGGCTTAAGACAATTTTGTTCATTGTTTTGCCCTCTGAGTTGATGGTTACACTAATTACGGTTAATTGCACGTAAAGGGACATTTGTGTTTATTATTTATTTTTATTTATACTATTTAATTTTATTGTGCAATTAATTGCCTGTCAGTTTGTGGCAAAATATTTGGCAGTGTTTACATGTTATTACTGCATATCATTCATCAAAATAGAGGTTTTATTTCATAAAGTTGATTTCAAAATTGACATGCATTTTCTGCATTGTGTTTTTCAGTTAAATAAAAGGCTATTTTAGACATATATTTAAACTTTGAGGATTTCTTTAAAAAAAGATCAAAGTCTCGTTTCGTCTCGTTCTCGTGAACCCAGTCTCGTGTCTCGTCTCGTGGGAAAAGCGTCTTGTCACACCCCTAATACATATATACATTAGAGGTGGGCATAGATTAATTTTTTAAATCTAGATTAATCTCATTGTAATTTTGAAAGTCATCATATCTTGCATAGTATAGACCCAGCTCCCAACCCAACTTTGTGAATAGATTAACGGCAATATTTTTTTTGTTGCGCGTTAACGCCATTAATGGCCCAGCACTAATACACACACACACACACACACACACACACATACATACACATACATACACATACATACATACATACACATACATACATACATACATACATGACATCATATAATCTGCTTCATTCTGACTACAACAGAAGTTATAAGGAATAAATTAGCCTGGGCTGCTTTTTGAATGAGGCATAATATAGAACAGGCAGAATAGTTAATTTACATACATCAGTCAGACATAAATCAGTCATAGTAACAGCTTGCTAAATTCTAAAGATAGACAGAGGTTGGAAAACACTCACATAATGATAATTTATGTCTGTTTATGCTACACAGAACCACCAAAAGCTTAAAAGGTGGACCTTATGGGGAAAAATTGCAAGAAAAGGGCCCTTTAAAAATACCACCCTATTTGACACACCTGATTCGGCTCATT
Source organism: Nannopetersius ansorgii (assembly GCA_037974605.1). Lineage (NCBI taxonomy): Eukaryota > Metazoa > Chordata > Actinopteri > Characiformes > Alestidae > Nannopetersius > Nannopetersius ansorgii. Next base: position 600,176 of record JBBPDE010000038.1, on the reverse strand, counting down.
AGCGAGGTCTACACACTGATCTCTTCAGAGCCGTGGCCTTCCAGGACCCGAGCTCGACACACTAAGCTAAACGTTGGCAGGAGAGGCCTGCTGGCATACGACAAGCTGTAGTCCGAGCGTGGAAAACCACAAAACTCAGATAGAGCCCAGTGTTTCACAGGGAGGTTACTAGAGTCCATGAACATTACACATACGGTTACAGAGAAGCACCGCTACACCTGCAGCCCTCCATAAAAACCTCCGGAGCCCACTGGGAATCGTCACTCTGGTGCTGAAAGAGCGGGTGGCGACTGTTATGCCTTCTACAGACTGTGCAACTTCAGCAGTCTTATAAAAACATTACAACATGGATCTAATCAACTAGGGAACAACCTGTGTGTAGGTGTAAAACATGGCGTGCGTGTGAAGATGTACGATGGGGAGTGCAAAGGTGTGTAGATGTACGAAGGGGTGTGGATTAGAGCTGGACGATATTAGGAAAACATGCGATATGCAATAACATTGAGTGTTGCAATGGCGATATCACATGTGATAAGTGAGTAAAAATTTTGCTTTTATAGCATTAATGTTTTCTGCTTTGGATTTGCTGGTAACAGACTCCAGATGCAGACTAGTCTATACAGAAAAAAATTAAAAGCAATTTTCAATTCCAACATGTTTTTTTTTTAAAGAATTTAATTAAACAGTGCATTTTAATGTATTCCTTAAAACATTTGAACCATTGAACATTGTTGAAAAAAATCTGAAAATATTTAAATTATTTTAAATCTTACATAAATGTAAACATAATTTACATTATAGCAAGTTTTTAGCCACAAAAAATAGCAAAAGTAACAGTAACAGTAGCACAGAAGATTCTGCCCAGTGATTTCTTTCTGGCACTGGGTTAAGAGTTTTGGAATTTATTGCAGTTCAGTCTTTCGCGATATGGATATTTTTTCACAATATGTATATTGCGCATGTTGATATCGCGATGATGGTAAATTTGCAATATATTGTGCAGCCCTGGTGTGGATGATCAACTGTTTAGGTATTGTTCTTGTCTCTGTGTAGTTTCAGCCTCTGATTGAGCACTTTCTGACTCCAGTCACTCTGTGACCCTCATAGTATATGCTGTTCCAGTACATCGTAGGCTGTTAATCTATTGTTCATAATTGATCATGTTTATAATCAAATGACAGTCATTTCCCGTGAGAATAATGCTGTGGTGTGCAGTGTATTAGTCTGGGACAGTCGTACGGTGTCTACCAGGTATAAAGGAGAATATGTACAGGGAACAGAATTTACTAGCAGCACCAATAAACAATTCCCTGTGGACTGGAAGGCCATCATGAATGCAGCACACTGGCCACTGTTTTAAGTCTGTGTTGGCAAATCCAGTGATCTGAGTGCAGGGAGGAGAAAAAAAATCTCCATCTTTCTTCATTTCTGGCATTTAGCTGAGACTGTATGGAATCCACTACAGAGGCCAGGCAGAACAGGAAGGAGCAGCGTTTTTATGAATGAAACGTTGAGTGCGTGGGTTGAATCACCCTGTAACGTCTCCCGGCAGCTCGCTCCACACAGCAGACCTAATTTCCTCTTCACGAGCAGCAGCCGCGAGAGAGAGACAGAAAAAAAACGAGGCGGAGGCAAATTACGGTCAGAAGCGGTTATTTACTGCTCTTCCTGCACATCTCCTGCTGGATTTATGACGGGCACTTTCAAAGCTCAAAAGAGAGGATGCGACTGCTCGTGTGGGTGACCAATCAGATTCAATTCTTCAGAACAGAGAGATTCAGATCAAAATGCACAAACAGGGCAAGAAATGACATCAGGCATTTTCAGGGTAACTGAGAGACTGGTAAAAATATTTTAAATATTCAATGATTCGTTCTTTGTATTTCTATATGAAGTTTACTTCTTAACCTATAAAGGTGTTAATTAAAGGCGAACTATGAATGGGCGGGGTTAAACTGCTGTAACCAGAATGGAGAGAGATATTTCAATGCTTTGGTTTTTAACACAACATAGTGTTTGCAATATCATACAAGATATTTGTGGGCCCTTACCACTACTTTTCTGGACTTAAGGCTTTAAGTTTAGCTCTGTCCATTTACGCACCAACTAGTCAACACCTTTAAAGGCTATAAAGTAGACTTTTGCGGGATTACGTAAAGACCCCAATTCATAAGACAACTCAGTAACTCACCTGGAGCTGTGATTGGTCGACCTGTCAGACACTCTTGCATAAATACATTTCATTTTTGGGTTTAAGCCACACCCATTTTCAGTTTTGTACTATGTAGCAATGTTGTAGTGAAGGTATTGGTATGTTCTTCTGGATAACCTGCTGCCCTGTATTTAAAAAATGGGACGAGTCAAACAAATTACTCTTTCAATCATGCAAAAGGTAAATTAGCATCTTAGCTGTCTTTAGTCCTGTTCGCTCCAGTAGGCCTCGCTGAAGTGTTAAGTGTAATGGCTTATGCCAGTGCCCGAGGTCTTAACCCCAACAGAGATCTTATAATGCCCGCCTGCCCTTATTTAGCCTTGCCTATTTATAGCTTGATAATCATTTACGGATTTATTCTGTGTGTGGTATTCATGTGATGATTGGGCTTTCTTGATCCTAAACACAGCTTAAAGCAAGTAACGGAATAAAGAGACTTTTTCAATGTTAATTGTGCAGTTTGGTGCATGACTAAGTTCAGTCAATCTTAAAAGACCCCTACCCTTCACTTCTCATGTTTTATTTTTCCCCTGAGATCCACTAATGTTTGAGTTGGTACCAAAAACACTCATTCATCATCAACAGGAACTTTAGAAATAGAGCTGTTGTGAAGAGACCATATGTAAAGACACGAACGTGGCTTGTGGTCTGCCCATTTGTATCTTCTAAAAGCAGTTGGGGCTGAAACACTCCTTATAATTTCATGGTGAACTTTTGCAAGCCGAATGGGTGAATGTACTATTTGAAACAATATCTTCAGACTTTAAGCCTCTTTAAACCACCAGAAAAATTGTGATTTTGGGCCATTTCATATTTTGGACCCCTTTAATATTTCGCGACATCCCAATCACAGTCCGTACCAGTAAAATTACAATACTGATATGCTGCATATATTGTTAATGCATAGGACAAAGTTTTTAGAAAAAGGATATATATATAATTTAAATTTGATACTAATCACTTTGATACTTCACAGAAGTACTTAAATTACACAGGTAATTTTTGTAATAGAAACCACAACACACTTTTCTAAACCAGTTTTTAATGCTAATTTCAGATCTGCTTTTAGTTTTTCTCAGTCAACTTTTTCGAATGATTACTAATACTAGATTTGCATTAGACGTGTTATACACAGACATTCTAATATACATGACATGTACCTAGATATTCAACGCGTAACTATTAGAGGCGGCATATTGAAATCAGAGCAGTGGCCAGTATTAGGCTGATAAAAAAAAACAATCAATCAATCAATCTAACCCAACCTAAATCTAAAACAGCATACATTTACACTAGCTGCTTTTTTAGCTTAGAACGTTTTCAAGAGAAAATATCAGATATCTATTGGTCAAAACTCAATACATAGTTCTTGTTACTATGCAGGCACTGCGACCCCACTGACTGTTAAACTCTACAATTGTTCTAAATTTATACTTCTTTTTTATACAGCATGCAACTGACCCAGGTCCTATAAATACTGAGGATTCTGTGCTGAGGAAGGGTGTTGTGACTGACTGCGGCTCTTAATGTCAACACTTTCTAAACTTCACGCCTCTGTACAGCAGCTGCTCGACCAAAGCAAAGTTTAAACGCAACTTAACTCAGACCTACAGCTCAGCACGCACTCGGCTCTCGCTCGCCCGCGGGTGCCATTAAACCACGGCTCGGTTCATCTCTTGCTCTTTGCGGGTTGCGGGATCGCGTGGCGTCCGCTCAGCCTAACCTTGAACTTCCTCCCCCATTCCCCTCCCCCCCAAAGACCACACTGAAATGGAGCATCAAAGGGACAAAGGCGATGGCGCTTCCTGTTTTTAACCATCACCCCCGCACTAGACCATTCCTAACATGTTTGGGCAAAAGTCTGGAATCCTGCTGCTTAAACAAGCAGTCCCTGGATGACACAAGCCCAGTCTGCCCTCCTCACCCTTTCCTCAGCACCACCAAAGCAGCTCCTGCCCCCGCCACTCACTTTCACACAACACACATTCTTGCAAGGCAATAAAGCAAGTCTGTATTGGCTGGGATAATTGATAGGACGGTTATTATCTGTATGGTGAGGACTAATACAGATAAAACTCCTGCATTAATTGACCTATCCATGTGCTTTGTTTTTTTACTTTTGTTTTATACTATTTGATTTGTAGCTTTTGCCCAATTATTACTAAAAACGTAGTTTAAACAAAGAAGAAACTGTAGTGCATAACTATACGAGCCCTGTTGTGGAACAGCATTCAGAGATGATATACTGAATATACTACATGGATCACGGCTTGCTCTATGTGAGATGTAGTAAAGAAAAAAAAAATAACTGTCATAACTTTTTAACTTTTTAGACTCACATTGGCATTCAGCCTCTACATACATACATCGCACACACCCACCCATTTATATGCATCATTTATATAGATGACATGTTTTTGTAACTGGAGATAAACTGGGGGATTTCCACAGGTTTGCATACAAGTTATCAAAAAAAACGAAACATATAAACAAGTTTCCACACACTACAGGGACAAGAATGATTATACTGGGGCAGGTGTGTGTACCAAAGGGTTAAATCATGCATTTATGAAGTTCTTTCTAGCAGATTTCACATGACGTTTTAGAGTGTGTCACGCGGTGTGTCCGAAAACGCGCACTACCGTCAGTGCACTGAGATTTAGTGCGTAGTGCATACTGCGCACTGCCTTCTGTAGTGTGCACTGCGCACTGCCTTCTGTAGTGTGCACTGCCGGGGATAAGTGCTGTCCGAAATGGAACACTAACGTTTTGCACTTAAGCGGAAGTGAGGAACTAACATTTGCTGGCGATTCTTCAGCCGCCAAAATAACTGCCGGTTTTACAGCAGTGTAGGTCAGTAAAATTATTTTATTAACGTTACTCACATTTATAAGAACCAGCTGCCAATTATCCAACTCGAAAACACGTTGAAAGTCCCGCCCCATCCGCTATGTGGTCAAAATGGCGCCCGTTTAGTGCGAATAGTGTGCATCGTTTTGCACTGCGTTTTGTGACCGATTTCAGTGCACCATCCGGGTACTTTCAGTGCACTGAGTTTAACTTAGTTTTCAGTGTGAACGCACTACGCACTACGCACTACAAATCGCGCACTAAAAGTGCGTAGGGCATGGTTTTGGTCACATCCAAGGTGTAGTTTTTGGGGCTAAACAAGCTGCTGTTAGCATGGTGGCAAAATTACTCAATGTTGCTTTTATGTGAAGATGTATGTATTTATCTTTATCTATATCAGCATTTATTTTATGTATATACACATATTTGTAACTATATTTGTATATATTTTACACTGTATAAATAAACCCATGCTTTAACACGGATCAGCAGTCACAGTTTTAGTCCCTCTCACCTCTGAGTACAGCTGACTGTGACGTTCGGGCCGTGTCCGCCAAGACCCCTCATCCTCGCGCTGAGTTGTCAAAGATTGGCCGCTGCAGTCTCCTTTTTGTATTGTTTACAATTTTATTTTTCTTCAGGAATAGTTTGTAACTTGTTAAATAAATGTTAAGTTGAGAAAATGTGTGTATCCTTTGTTCTTATTAGTGTGATATTTTACTACACCAACAGAGGGGAAATGTGTAATGATTGGCCAATACAATATCAGCATCGGCTGACCCTGACTACTACAAATCGGCATCGGCTTTAGAAAAACTCATATCGGTCGACCACTACCCAGTAGTATTTAAGTAATCCAGTTGATACCATGAAGGTACTAGATTTCCTTATCAAGCACTCTGGATGTTTCTCCACTGAGCCCAACAAGGCTGTCTGAACCTCAGAACCCAACAACAAAAAAACAAAAATAAGAGAACAGGATAAAAGCCTTAAATCCAAGACCAAAAGGGAACCAATATGACTAGACACAGACTGGTGGTGAAACGCAAGAGAAAATGCATCTGCAAAATCGCAACTATGGGCAACTAGCGAAAATGACTCAAGGCCTCTGCAATCTACCGCAAGCATCCACAGGCGAATGACTAACGCTGATGGCCCTGATGCTGAAATTTCTTGCAGCCACGTGTGGCACAGACTCATTTTATCACATAGACTCAAACTGGAGGACCAAGACGCCAAGTCTGAGGCGCCCTGGCTGACAGACGGGCCTTTTGACCTTGACTCCGGCACTGAGGAGCCCTGGTGGAGACACAACACTTGAGTGGATTTTATCACTTTACAAGGAGAGGTTAATGAAGTATGTGGGCCCAGGCAGACACAACTGGAAGTCCCACTATCCTATTGCCCGGTCATGCAGAAAGCCAGACTCTAACATGTGGGCAGATAAATGGGCGGTAATTAAAACATTCTCCGGTCTGAAGCCCTGACCAGCCTTCACTAAACCCCACCCCTCCCTCGTGAAAGCCCCCTCCTCGTGTGTTGGCTGGGAGCTGGATGTTTCCGGTGATGATACAGAGCGGATGAGATCACTCAGAGACGGCTCATTAAGTGATGAGAGCTTTCCTTCTGCCTCCCCTCCCCTGGGCCTCCCGCCGAGGCCGCTCACACTTCAACTGGACAACAGGGGAGTGTTGACTGAACTCTTGCTGAACTGCGCAAAGCTTCCACGCAACCAGCCACTGCATGTCGCAACAAACGGTCCGGGTTACACATACATGTACGAGGTACATATTTATCAAGCTTAAATCACATCAGGTAATTGAACTTGCACCAGCCCTCAATACAAAACTTCTGGTAATATCAATCTTCGTTTGGATTTGTTTGAAAGCAACAATTGAAACAGCAATAAAATGCTCTGATCATTGAATCCATTTTCAATCAATAATAAAAAAAACAACAACACACAAAACACTTAATTCCCCCTGGCAACACACTTTAAGGCGTATACAGAGTCACAAGCTCTGGAAGTTGGCCTTAATCCTCTTTGCTTCAACAAGCCATAAAAGTGAAAGAACGCCTACGTTCTAGCCAGTGTCATGAGGGCCAGGTGCATTTGAGGACAACAGAGATCAGAGGAAACCCTCATCCAATCTGAAGACCACCATTCAACCATTACTTAACTGCATACACAACCCCTTTCTGGTCAGACAATAAATCTTATCGCCCACAGCTTTTTAAGGCAATACACATCTTCATTTTTTTAAATCATGTTCAGTGTTTGAAAGCCCATTATTTCAATTTTTTTGTTGTTTAGGTCCTTAGAGGAGGACCAAACGAGTAACGGTAAACTTTTATCTATTCTGAACTCAGTGACGGCCTGGTGGACAGCAAGCCCTGACCGGGTAATTAGAGACATGGGGAGAAGAAAGGCCAGGCAGACTGACTGGAAACCAGCACAAGCCCTTGAAGAAACATCTGTGTCCAAGAAAAACAAGGTAATTATATGGAAGGAAGGAGGAACTGCTAAAGTATTTTTCCCTCAGAGAGAGGCACCATGTCTGCCATAGTAACATCCCGCAATCCACCGAGACCACTACAGTGACGGGCAGCGACTCACCGTCTTTCAACAGCCTCTCTAACCTCCTTCTACCTGCTGTACGCTCCTGGCCATTTTACTATAAAAATAATGAAATAAAAAAAGGTCCGCATCATGGAAACTCACATTTTCCTGTACGTTTTTGGAACAAAAAGAGTTGGACAAGGTGCAAAAACACCCGTTAGGCCCATCAAACTATATCTGGGATACAGATTGATGCATAAATCCACACAATAAAACTAGACAAATGTTGTAATATGAGGGGGAAAAAAGCAAAATAGGAGACCTTTAAAATATAACCAGTTTCACTGCTTTGGGCTATTGTCTCCTGCACTTTGCTGCACTTTCAATTCAAAAGCTGACACTTCTAGTGACTTTAGTCATTTTTTTCATGCGATGGTGGCTACTTTGGTGGGTTAAATATGTAAACAAACCAAAAACAGTAACACACAGAGTGCAGTGCTTCTGAATTCATGTCCTCACTGAATACATTTAATGGTGTTTGGGATCTATTTGCATATAAAACCTGAAACTATGCAGTGGTTTCGAGTGTCTTTTTCCTGTTTTGATTGGTCCTTTCCTCAAATTTACATTCTCAGACGACTTCCAAATTCCAGAGCAGACGTTTCCCATAGTTGCTGTGGGAACTATACCCCTGGCTTGACTGTTCCTGTAAACAACTTCAACACTGTAAGGCATACATGGGGTGGTTCGTTGGGGTTAGGAGAAACAGATGATAACCTCGGGCCACTCGCATTTGATTGACCGTGGTAGATGCTTCTGAAATCTTTATTTGACTTTTTATTTGACTCATCCTAAAATCATAATAATACTAGTAGTATTGTGAGAGGTAAATATATGAAAAATACAACATAATACAGTAAGATAAGTGTATATGCAGTATGTGTGTGACTGTAGTTTTTACTATACATTAGTTCCTGTTTACACTCAGACGCACACATCAAGAAGGATTTTAAAAAGCTTCAAATGACATTCACTTTGTGTTAATGTATTCATCTTAACACTGCTTCTACAGACCTAGAATGATCTAAACATGGTTATATGTTTAATTACACCTGAATGTTTTAAAATTATACTTTTAAACCACACACCAACCCCAAACAAACACTGTATTTCTTATGAAAATTGCAGCCATGAAACACAACTGCATGAAATAATTTTTTTTTTTTTTACAAAAAGTCAATCCAATGTCAAATGCATGACATTTATGATACACCGTGATTTCAGTGGTTTAACTCGTTCCATTATGTGTAATAGTCTTACCACATGGCGATCAATACATATGTCGATATCACTCATCTACTATTGATAATATATTTTTTTGCAATAATACACTCCTAACGCTCTTCTAAATTTGTGTTACTTGTAATTCACTTAACTGCATGTTACTTATCTCTACTATTAATACCTCAGCATTTGTGTGTATAGCAGAGTATTTTTTGCATTGTTTTATTGGGTTTATTTAGACCTTATATATATGTATATATATTATATTGTTCTGGTCTCTGTGCAGCCATAAACAGTTTCCTCCAGGACTAATAAAGATTTCTGGTCCTGATTGTGGTTATGTTTTTAAAAGGCTCTGCACAGTTGGTCATGAATGTAATTATCCAGAAAAGCAAATGGTGATGTAATTTATCACAGTAACAGTAATGGTACTGCCAACACTAGGTGTTTATAAGGCAGAGTGGATGGAGCTTGATTTGGCCCACTTGGAGGCCTCCTTAGCCATTCAGATGTGTGGCAACAGCCAGTCTGTACAGCACTGCCACTGGGAGGATGATTTTTCTAGCAAAAGTACCGTCGGAATTCCAGACATTCCAAACTTTCTCCCCAGCCCTATTGTTTAACGTTAGACGAACAAGTATTGGTCAATGTGAGCGCCACAACCTTGCTTTAAGAAATGTGAGGGATAGGTCATGAGATCCCTGGTCATGCCTTTTACTTTCCTGAGCCCAGCATTACTGTGGGCCGTGCCCTTTCAAACAGCATGTGCTGAACAAGCCAAAAAAAAAGAAAACACATAAAAATATGGGTGGCGTGTGATGATTCGTCCAGCCACAGAAAATGCAGGTCCACACTTGGAAAAATTATTCCAAGATCAGCACTACCTGCGTAAAACATCATCATCTGCATGCACAAAAACACACACACACACACGATCAGCAGATAATAAGTGATGGATTAACAAAGTTTCTAGTAACATTCAATTTATTACTGTTAATAATTACATTATGACTGGCTGTTTCAAGAGACTAAAATCTACTACTTTAAGAGTGTACCCATCTACTGCAATTTCTTCAACAAAAATATCTTTCTACAAAAAGTTAATCCAGTGTCGAATGATGATACATATGATACACTTGTGTATGGTTATGTTTTAGAAAAACAAAAACTAATAAATAATACAGGTTTAGTATTTTCGTTTGTTTTTAATGTACATGATGAATTACTACAAGCTTATGGGCTCAATTTGCCCTATTACTTTAACCATGTCCACGAATTATGGAAGTTAAGGAAGGAATGCTTGTAGGCATCTGAACGGACAATGTCATAATTGTGTCTAATAGCAAAATGTGTCCCATAAATTAACACAATAATGGGAAGACATCAGCTGAGCAATACTGACAGCCTTGCTCAGCCTTGTGTCTGGAGTGTGTTGTTTTGGCTGTGCAATCTGAATAAATGTGCAAACAGTAAGCTTACATTTACAGGTTTTCAAATCTGTACTACTGGGTGACATGGATTCGTAGATCAGGAAGTTATTTTGCAAATATTCAATCAGAAATGGGGAAAAAAGGTTAAAGAGCTTAAGAGACGACTGCCTGAAGTCTATATCCCACATATCACCAAATGGGTCTCCTGCCCAGCTCTGGCAGGCCTGTAAAGCAAGCCGCTTTCTTGGTTATTTTAGGGGCTTTTTGCATTCCGTCTCGTATTCAGTAGGTAAAACACCGCTGAGCGGACTTCAGGTCAGGTGACTGACTTGGCCAGTCAAGAGCATTCCACAAGATGCTTCTGTTTCAGAATCCATCCCGCTGCTACTGTTGACAGTTACATCATCAATAAGGACGAGTGATCCAGTTCCACTGGCAGCGCCGCAGGCCCATGCCAACATGCTTCACTGGTGAGGTGTTTTGCTTTGGACGATGACGGGCAGAACTGGGTATTGAAATTCAATATTTACGGCACTGCCCGTATTACTTTAATACTATTGCGTATCGTAAAGCTGCCACTCAGTACCAAATTTCAATCCCCAGAAGTGGGTCTTCTCAGGACACCTGTGCCAATAAGTGACTGCTGTTTGGCTGTCGAAAGTCCATTACATTTGTACTTTATGATTCTTGATTCAGCCCTAATAAGAAGCAGTTATTATTTTCCATCTTCCTACCTTTCCATAAGACACCCTAAAACTCTGAACCTTTCCGTTTTTAAAGATTGCAGTAGCTCACATTTGAGGTTAGGGTGCGCCATATCATTCACGGTGATCCCAAGATAAATTCTGATCTGATGAATCTCACGAAGTTGGCGGCAAAATGACTTGATGGTTATTTAACATGTGTAAATTAAACTTAGCCTACTCTGCACAACACTGTAAATATATGCAGACTGTGCAGTGCACTTTGCATGTGGTGATTGGTTTCATTTTGCTGTATAATTTGATACAGAATATAAATCACAAACGTAGCTACTGTTTAAGAACTAAAGAAATAAGAGGGGGTTTGTTTTTACTGGGTGAAGACGCAATGGACTGTTAAAATTGTACATTCTTTAAATTCATTTAAAAAGAATACCCTTATTGTGAAAATTCCCAAAAATATAATATTACTTTCTGGCCACATTACGCACCCTACTTTGAGGTCACACTGGTGTTTTGCCTCTTATTATGACAGACTTTGACACTTTTAGACCTGTATTTATGACAGAGTCCATCACTCCTAAGGTCCATTTGATTCCACACTACTGTAAAAGGGGTGTTCCAGTCTAAAACCAGGCCTTTATATGTCGTTTACAAGTCATCATGTTATCCAGTATCATGCGGCGCAAAATTATAATCCTCAGCTTCATTGGTTTGACAATTTACTTTACACATACTGTAGACTTCACTCTTTTTCACTCTGTTGTCACATTTTCAAGCTCTCAGTACAATATCCTCTCTTCATTACGTAAACACAACCATAATCATACAACCAATAGGATTCCCTGAAATGTCAACCTAAATAAATACATCCAAGATGTCATTAGTCAAAAACAGAGATTTTACAGCTGCGATATTTCTCTCCCCAGAAGTAACAGTAACTATCTGCCTTCCTTCACCTTCATTTCACAGAAGCTGGACCCCAAACCAAAACCAGATACCCAAATCTCACCAACAATGAGTTTCCTCATCTTTAATCTCATTTTAGAAACTGCAGAGCTATTGAAGGACTGAGGTTAACAGATGTAGTGACTGTTAAACAGAAATGTATCTCTAACATTTCCAGTTTGTTCTTGCATAACAATGAAGTCAACATTTGATTCTTGCACACCAAATGTTTTGATCATCTCTCTGATCTTTTCAGATTTTAGCCTCACACTGGTTCAGAAAAAACAGCATGAGGTAAGTGGTGGAACTAAACTGTAAACCTTCCCGCTACCTTTCTAACGCAAAAGCTAACAATGAAACAACACACCGCTGTCCAAGAAAGTACTAAGTCAAGTAACATATGGTCTCCCAAAAAAAATGAGTTACATTCATATGTGTGGTTATATAGTCATATGCATATACATATATAGGCCTACATATAAACAGACAAATGACAATTTATGTACTCGAGAGTAGTTATATGTACATTTATGTATATAGTTGCAATTTCTACACATGTAAAATATAGATCTAGATACCCTCAAATTATATTTGGCAGCCCATAGTTTACCATTATAGTAATCTAAATTCATTTCAATTACAGCAAATTGGAGCAGGGAGAAAAATTTGAGGTAGGAAAGGAGAGTGAGCAAGAGAGCGAGAAAGAGAGCGAGCTCTGCTTCAAGCCCATACCCTCATTGCTCTGCAAATGAACTCCAACGCATTAGCTAGTCTGAATGCGCCACCTGCACGAGGATGAATTCTGAGTGACCCCTTTCATTTATTTATTCGTGTTTTTTTTCCAGAGTGATGAATGGCTGATGGCAGAGATGACTGGATAAGGGCAGACTGCACTTCAAGCTAATTCCTTTGTGCAATACATAATCGACTCTTGAGGAGACCAAACAGACATAAACTGCTGTTATTTTCATCCAAAAGAATGAGAAACTTGACAGAGCAAAAATCTACTTGAGATGTCTGCAGGTTAAGCTGGCTTTTCTGAATTCAAAAATGTAACAGAGAAACCCGAAATACAATTACAATTAACCAACCAAAAGCACGAAAGTGGGACAGTGTAGTGGATAATGACCGAGCATGTCAATGTTTACCAAGTTCTTACCGTGCTGACAGTGGTTAGAGGTCCAGCAGCGGTCCCGGGTGTTATCATTGAAGTTTGTCTTGATGCATGGCGTCTCGTCGTCCATGATGCCTGGGCAAACATCTCCACACTCTTTGGGCTGTTTGTTTCCAGCAACGAAGTTGTTAAAATCAGCATTCATCATGAGAGACCAGTCAACAGAATCCAAGTAACAGAGCTCCGGGTTCTTCTCGATCCGTATTGCACCTCGGGTGATGTTCCTCAAGCTATAGAGGCCAATGTCCTTCAAGTTCTTCATCTCAAATATGACTAGGGCATAGTTGTAGAAGAGGCGGCGTCCTCGGATGACTGTAAGGTTCGGAAATAGGGTGCTTAGGCTGTCCAGACCGGCAACACGGAACAGGAGAAGATAGTCAGTAATCATGGTCAGCTTGGGGAAACTGAGGGAGCGGAAGACCTCCTGGTTGGTGTCATCGTTCTTGCCCCCAATGAGAAGAATCTGCAGGTAGCCCTCAACCACCGTGCAGTTCTCCAGTTTCTTGAAATCGCTGATGTCATTTCCAATGTCGATGTCTGGACCACAGACTACAGGAGGAAAACAACAGACAGGAGGAAACATTTGTTAACATAACTCCTTCTAATGGTTAAAAGCATTATATGAACATTGTTCAGTCCCTTGTCCACATATGGAAGCAGAGCAGCAAAAATAACCTGATTTGTACTGAATGGTTTTGTGATGTCACAAATACATATCCATGTAAATATATCAATGTAAAAACCACATATCCAGTTACTCCACTCATAGCAGTTGATTATGTTAGTAAAAATGCTGATCGGGCATAAGCTGCCAATCAGAATAGAGATTGTTTACATATGGTATTTACATATGACAAATTTACATATAAAAATGTGTGTGAAAATACTTGGACCTCAAGGAACAAAGTAAAACGCAACACTAAAATGTGTGTCCTTTGACACATATCCAGTTTGTAAACATGCCTGGGAAACAAAGGGTTAACCGTATCATAACCATAACAGACCAAGCATAATACAGTCTGAATAGTAAATACTCTGCTCCGCCACTACACTCTGTCTGTCTGCAGACTCTTCCATTTTCACACTGCTGAGCAAACAGTGCTATCTTTATTGCTTTGATGGCCCTCCAAATCTCTTGTTTACATTTGATAACCTCATCCTGCCCTGCAACTGTTAGCTCTCGTAGGTAACGGGGCTTTTGGCACTCCAAAACTGGGTCAATCATTGATGCCGCCTTTCGGAATTAACACACACAAAAAAGCACCTGAATGACCAAATGCCACAGCAAATAGTGACGGCCCAGGCCTGGCAGCCACACATGACTTAGAGAGTAATGGAAACGATTGGGGTTTACAGCTCCAAAATAACAATGTATTACATGCTGTGCTGCAGGCCTTGATGACGCTCCAGGTTCCTGATACAAACACATTCTTAATATCATCTGAATAGTAGTCACTTAACCATTTAATTCTGCTGGTGTAATTAAGTGTATATTCCATCACAAATGGTGTCAATAAAGACCTAAAAACCTGCTCTAAAAATCATAAAATGTGCCTAAACTATGGACATACCAGTACATTTGCTGACATCTCAGTGTGTTAAAGCAAAGACAGAAGCTTTCATACATAAGGAAACTGGGTCTAAACTGGTCAACATATGACATTTGGTGAAGTTGGAAGTCCACCAATCTTTGTGGTTTGATGTGAAACCTTTTAAAGCTTAAAACCTTTAAAAGCTCTCTCACAGAAAAACATTACCCAAAATGGCTAAGAAATGGACGCCTGGTTCATCGTTTTACATTCGTTTTGATAAAGTTTTGGCCTTAACATATTCCCAGTGGATTTTTAAATCCCTTTCATGTTGAAGGGGTACACACAGGGTGCTGTAGGGCAAAATAGTCCTCAAAGAGGAGGTATTTTTTTGCCACTATTTTACCACCATCAACACACGTAGGTTCACTGGTGGTTCTGGACGGTAAACAAAAGGGCTATATTTATGTTTTGACATCATGACCCCTGGTTCAATTCACTGACATTGTAAAGATATCAGAGTCTGTGAGTTTCTCTCCGATTCACCCTGGATGACGATTCAAATGTTGCAGAAAGATTAAAAAATTTCCCTTTAAATTGCGAGATAAAATTTCAGCCGAGCACAAGGTCAACCGGTTTCAAGCGTGAAGCGATAAGTCTGCAGGTCCTATTCCTGCCACACTGGGAACCTTTTCTCTGTCCCAGAAGGCGGGTTATACTTAGGAGCTCGATGGCGAACCTCCGCTGCAACCCTGCCCCGCAACCACTGGGGTTAACAGTAAAACCCAATTACACATGCTTCACAAACTGCTCACTCTTCCAATCAACAGAACCAACTCTGTTTTGCTAGGGGAGGTGTTTTTACATGTTCTATTTTAAACCCTTAACTATTTTTCCCCCTCCTTGATGAATGGGATGAATCAGGGAGGCTTGTTTGCAGTTTACTTGGAAACATGGAAATTTTGTGGCGGCGTAACATGAAGGGAAAGCGAAAAAAAAAAAAAAAAGCCTTCCCCCCGACAAACCCATCCTGCTTTCTCAGCATCGACTAAGTTATTGATTTAAAATAGACAGCCCACACGCGTATAACACGCTGCGGTGATTACAGACGTAATTTTCTTTCTTTTGAAACTGATTTGCGCTCCCACTTAGTGTTATTACAGCCAAAAAAAAAGCCCCAGCTAAAGCTGTAAACAGTGACGTTATTTACTCAAACAACGTGAACTTATCAAACGCAGCTAATCCACAAAGCCAGGACACAAACAGTCCTGTAGGTACTGTGTCCCTCAAAAATCTCAGATGAGTTAAAAGGTCAGGGTATGCAAAGGAATGGTGATACTATATAAGGACCTGTATTTTCAATCAGCGGAGTTTGAAGGATTTATAAAGATAAACCGACAAGGTAAAACGTGTATTTTTAAATAGATGTTAGTATAAACTTGAGATATTTTGCGACAACTACTTCTGACACAAACAAATGGTTTTTCGATGTTATATGAGGTCTCCTTGCACCAAAACGTGACAAAGTCAACAATGTTACAACTGAAATGTGGCATAAAGGCCTGACTCAAATGAGGTCTGATGCCACAGAGGATATGGATTCCTACATTATGTAGTAGTCTATTTATTTGGGCCATGCAGAATACTAGAAACAGTCACTATGACTCAGCTAATAAAACAGCTTACACAAATCTACTACCTCTCCAATTATTTTATGCTATATTCATGGTTTGCTGTACACTATTTAAACTTGTCTTTCAGTACTTTCTGCTTTAATTTGTTGTACTTTAGTGTCAAATTTGTACCGAGTACCATCATTCCAAAGAAATTCCTTGGAACCTACTTGGCAATCAGATCAGTTCGGGTTCTGATTCTGAAAGTTTTACTTCTCCATGTGTAAAGCTCAGGGGTACTGAGAAAAGTTTTGGTGACCAGAATCTGTCAAAACACCTACGCCTAGAATTCAGGCCATTTCCCACATATTCCTACACAAGTCAGGCTTTTAAAAAGAAATGACGGGAAATTCAAAAATAGAAAAAACAACTTCATAGTGCTGGTAGGGGTGGGCGATATGGCAAAAATACCATATCACAATGTTTCAACAGTTAAATCATGATTTTGCTTTCATCACTGTATTTATATTCAATTGTAACTGTAGATTTTTTTTTTTTACTATTTTCCAAGTTACAGAACAGTACAACCAAACCACTGAGCACTGTTTCTATAAGTGGCATTAAGCGGACTAGCAAAATGATGAGCATAGAACCGCACTAGAAAAAATAGAACCGCAATCTCTCTGCTTTGGTAGATCGTCTTCACAATCTCTCATCGCCCATCCCTAATTGGCGGTAAATGGAACCAGAAGTCATAATGCCTGCTTACCAAATATAACATTTACATTTACTTTCCAACCCATTAATGAACCTAGAAGCACCCTCTGTGTGTTTAAATGTAATGCTGATGGTAAAATAGAAGAAAACTTAAAAGAATAAAAGGGTTTCGAGTACTACCTTGCCTCTGCATATCCTCTATAAATGTATATTAAAAATTTATTTTAGACCAAAAACATTTCAAACCTATGGTAGAACATCTCAGCTGCTAAACCAACTGCTTCAGACCAAGGGTCCCAAACTCCAGCGCCGACTGGTAGGGCTGGGCGATTAATCGAAAAGTAATCGATATTCAGAACCTATACTCGATCAAATTTTTCCAGGTCAATTATTTCGATTACTTTCCCTTTAAAAACACTACCGCGTGTGGAGTCACGTGACCTCGCTCTGTTATGTTACGTTATTCCGCAGACATGTTGAGCACGGAGAGCTTAAACACAGTCAACTGAGCAACTTGTCAGTGAACTATGAGGGCTAAATAAATAAATAAATAAAATAATCGTTCATTAATCGAAATCGAGTTAAAATGTTCAATAAATCGAGATTTTGATTTTAGGCCAAATTGCCCAGCCCTACCGTCTGGTGAGTTCCCAAACACACACTGAACCTGGTCATTAACAGGTGGGCTAGACCAGATGCGTCTTAGGGAAATCACCAAAACCAAACCACAGACCTCCAGGACCCCTGCTGCAGACGTTCCCATCACCTCCAGCATGAAGAAAACCAGACAGGATCGGTTTCTTAACAACACACTATTTTACAATCACTCACTCCAAATGAATGTAAGAAATGAGTGGAATTCCCCTTTAATGTCTGTTCTTAAAGGCAGACACACATTTCTATGCAGTTTATAACAGTAATTGCCAGCCCTTCACTTCTTTCTTTTCTTTACACAGGAAGTCTTCTCAAACAAGTAAAGGTCATTAACATGACAACTCATCATAAATATCTGCGTCTGCTCACAAGTATTGCACCTCAAAGGTAAAGGTGGAGGGTTGATAAATTAAGTCAGGTTTCTGTTCCTGACGCCTGTCAGAGGTTCATTCAGCACAGCAAAAGCATTTAACTTTTTTCATCAATGTTCTTCTTATGTTTTCCACAGTTCACCCTAGTGTCTCCACATGTTCGGTTCAGTTTTTCCACTTATATTCCCCACAGTCTCCACATATTCTCTCTATGTTCTCCTGTCTCTCCACATATTCTATGTTCTCACCAGTGTCTCCACATATTCTTCCCATGTCTTCCTATGCTCTCCCCCACCGTCTCCCAATGTCCACCCTACGGCCTCCCTAGTGTCTCCACATGTTCTCCTTTTGGTCTCCCCAGTGTCTTCACATATTCTCCCTATAGTCTTGCCATATTCTGCTTATCTTTTCCAAAGTGTCTCCAAATGTTCTCCCCATGTTCTACTTACTTTCTCTATTTGCGGGCCAGGGGCAAACAGTGGAGAGGGACAGCAGCAGACCACAAAACAAGGTCAAACGATTCCTTGCTCTCCAAGACCTCATTCCTGTAAACACTCACAAAAAAAGAGTGGAGAAAAAAAAATAACGTCTTCACACGTCAAGAACGAACTCGTCGACTTGTGTTCGTTACTTCAACGCTTAGTTTTCTCACTAAATTACAAATTCTGACAAAAAATAACTAATAGAACTTTTATTTATCCGGCTCAGTTTGGGTTGTCTCTATTGGCGAAGAGAAACAGGGAAAAAAATAATTTTATTCCTTTGTTTTTTGCAGGAAAGGCAGCAGTGCTCCTCGTTGGAATTTGAGTCCGTTGCAAATCACTCCAGTTAGCCTAGCTTAGCCTAGCCTAGCCGGCAGCGGGGGTTAGCTCGCCTGTTCTCCGGCATGGACCGCGGGGCGGGCGGCTCGGGGCTTCGCTCTACTATCCCTGGAAGACGTCGGCCGAGGGATACCGCGGCGAAAAGGAAAAACTGGTCGAGTCAACATGAGAAGGAGCATCCTCACACTCCATGGCTCCGGCGCTCCGGACTGAGCCGAATAAAGAGCAGGGCGGCGGGGCACCGGCCGAACGGAGCTATGCTAAGCTAGGCGGAGCGGGTGAGACGTGGAGGCGGGAGGAGAAGGAGGAGGGGGATGCTCAGGGCTCCTCGGGGCTCCTCTCCCGCGGGTCAGTGGATACAGCCAAGGTCCTAATAGAGAGGATCAGGGAGGAGAAAAATATCCGACAATTTTTAAAAATAAAACGGCTTTAGTCAAATACAAGCCGTCCGTTTTCTCTCCCTCTCTCTTCTCCTTCACCCCGGTTCTCAATTAGCACACTAGCAGCTCCCCAAATCTTTCCTCTCCCCCCGGATGAATCCGCCGTCTCCCCGGACGAGCAGTGTCTCACTCGCCGGTCTGAAGCTCCTTCTGGCCGGCTGCTCTCATCACCAGCAGCAGCCTCCTCCTGCTCTTATCAGAACCCGAATCAGCTCGCGGTGAAGAGTCCTGGCTCCGCGGCTCGGCTCGGCTCGGCTGGATCGACGCTGTAAACAAGGCTCGATTTCTCTTACACACTCACACACACACGGCGTTAGTGGGTGACGCTGGGAGGGAAAAACCGAAGTGGATCACACCGGGATCTGAGCTGGAGATGCTGCTCTTCTGCTTCATAGAAAATCAAAACTCCTCCTCTTTCACTGGACAGGCTCTTTATCTCCATTAAACCAATAAAAATCATAGAATAGTATATATTTAAATAAAATGTGCAACAATAATTGTATCTATTTAAATAATAATAGCATAACTATTATTATCTCGCTGTTGTATACTGTTATGTTTGTGTATTTTTATTTCTGTAAATATCTATTAACATTCATTTCCTTACATTCAGGTTATTTGGTATGGAATTTGTTGTCTACTGCAGAAAAATGATTCTGAATGTTAAACTGATTGTTCATTCTCAGAGCTGCTGGTTATCGCAGAATCCACCACAGGTCCGTCAGTGATTCAGGACAAATCTAATATTCCTCACATTTATTTACAGCATCCATCAGCATGACTGGCAAATTAGGATCATCTTGTTTACCACCAAATTAGTTTTATATTGTCACAAAAGTAACTTTGCTCTGCTGCACAGTGATAAAAAATAAAATGTTTTTGCTTTTGCCTATGTGCTTATTGTATTATTTTATTTTAGCAGTGATTCTAATGTACTAATGTACATTTTACAGGTTTGGACAGTTGAGTAAATGAACAGCTTTTTCCACTTGCACTGATTTGGATCAGTGAGTCGATGCTTTCATGGAAATGTACTCTCAGACCTAATGAAACATTATCCAGGTTATACAAGTCCTAGTTACTGTACTGCCTGACCTGTA
This sequence comes from Nannopetersius ansorgii, assembly GCA_037974605.1. NCBI lineage: Eukaryota > Metazoa > Chordata > Actinopteri > Characiformes > Alestidae > Nannopetersius > Nannopetersius ansorgii. The sequence continues at coordinate 579,772 of JBBPDE010000038.1, read as the reverse complement.
AGTCTTGATTTACACAAGTCTGTGAACCTGTGGATAAGTTTGTCTTAGCCTCTTACTGAATTGAAATTCCCCCTAATTTTCAAAATGTCTGCAGAATTCTGTAGTTTTATGGAGATTTGATGTAAAAGGGTTTATTGAAGAGAAACTCACCGACTTGTATAGAGAGAGAGAGAGAGAGAGAGAGAGAGAGAAAAATTGAAATGAACTGTTTATCCGTATTAAACTTCTGCTGATCATATGCACATACAGCGCTGCGCAAATGTTTTAGACACCTATGCAAATTGTGATAAAGTTTATGTTGACTTTGATATGTGTTTTTTAGTTAATCCTATCTCAAAGCTCAAAAAACATCTCTTGAGGCTCCTAGGTGGCAAAGCATTGGCCCTAACATTGGTAGATCATCCAAATTAAATCAGAAGAGAATAGTTGGCCTCACTCTCTCAGGCTGGGCAGGAAAGCTAGTCTTGCAGTAAGTGCTCTACTTTTGACTAATACAGCAGCAGTTAGAGGAGATGTGATATATAAATATAAACAGTTTAACAGTATAGCCAGTATACACTGTATAACCAGTATAACAGCACACATCAGTATGCCAATGTGAGGATGCATACAGTGCCCTCCCCTATCCATATTGGGTCAGTCGGATCACAAGCTTGTTTCTCTCCAGCCTTCTCCAGTCCAGATGGTGGTGGACTTCCAGAGGTCCAAACCTCCTCTCCAGCTGGTGTCTATTGTCTCATGAAAGAATAAAGTTATGTTAAAAACAAGCCCACCATTGTTTTTCTTGTGAAATTACCAATAAGTTTGATGTGTCACATGACCCTCTTCCTATTGACAAATCAAAAGT
>JBBPDE010000038.1:562222-575331 GCA_037974605.1 Nannopetersius ansorgii | reverse complement strand
CACACACACACACACACACACACACACACACACACACACACACACACACACACACACACACACACACAAACACATTAAACAATGAACTGATCATCAGTGGCCACCCAAGACTGGCTGTAGTGTGTTAGGCCTTCAGTAGGCACAGACAGAGACACGCACATGTCCTCACACTGTACCCCCGTAACCCCCCACCCCCCCACCCCTGCCCAAATGTTTTGCCTGTCCACTTGCATTTGTTAAGTCCTCATAAAAAGCCCCCATAAAGACAGTCGGCAGGCCCACCTACTTCGAGTGCCTCTTTTTCAGCCTCATTCTGCCTCTGCACTCGAGTGGAAATCAGCGTGTTTACTGCCAGCAGGTCACACATGCTAATGAGCGTCTGTTTGTTTTCTGAGGAGGAAAGGAATGTGGGATGAGATGAGTGAGGGGGATTTCAAGGGGTGGGGTTCAAATGTGATACATATAACGGTTTATAGGAAATGTGATGATAAATAATGTTAACATGATGTAAATATGGCTAATATAATGGCTACCATATGTTCCTATAAGAAGGTATAGGTATGTGGTTGATTGTTAATGTGGGTTATGTGGTGTTTAATATAGCTAATGAGCTAAATAGCTAAAGTAAAAAAATGACTTGTATGATAGGAAACATGGCTCAAATAGTGGTCCATGTTAAACAATGTTAATATGATATTAACAATTTAACAATAAAAAGATTTGACAAATGGTAAATATGTCTGATATTATGGTAAATAAGGCTGATATAATAGGAAATAGGGTTAATATGATGGTAAACATGGCTTCTATTATGGTGAATTAGCAGCATGTGGCACAGTATCTCACAGAGGTGATTAGCAGTCTTGGGAATCAAACTCAACTTCCTGATCACAGGGTGAATACACTAACCACTAGGCCACCAGCTGCCGGCAACAATACCAAGTAAACAAATGTCTTTGTTTTATTTTACTTATTAAGTTTAACTGACAGAAGGATGGCACATTCTTTGCACTTTTTATGTGAGATCATAGTTACATCACTGCATATGTGAGTATGAATGAAATTAATAAGCAACCATGCTAATGCAAAAGTACACTTTAGTGATGAAAACAAACCCTTCTTTTTTGCACTGTTTTTGCACATGAGGCCATATTTATGTCACAGCATGTATAAGTATGAATGGAATGACTAAACAAACATGCAAATTACAGTGTAGTGAAGAAAACAAGCCCATATTTTCAACACGCATAATAACACCATAGGTGTATAATGACTGTTTATTACGATGCTGTGCTGGGGGTGTGGAATAGGGGTGGGGAAGATTACTGCAAATTTAGTTTCTTTCCTGCTCAAACACATCTGAATCTGAATTGTTAGGGCAGAGAGAATAACAAACTCTCTGGCCTTCAGGATTTCCCCTCCCCTCAGGTAGAATATTTGGAGATTATGTATGTTTTTGAAGTATTCTTGATCGCCACAAGGTGGCAGTGTTGGCCCACAATAAGTCTAATATGCCGTAGATTTCCAGGCCGGTCGTCCATTCAGTGTGATTGATCTTCCCAACGCAAACAAATTCTCTCCCAGTTACACACTCACTCTTCAATCTTTTATAAAACTGAGATGTGATGTATCCCAGAGAGTTTATCGAGTTTGGCGTGCCCTGAAGACTGCTATAGTGTGCTTTGACAAATGTGCATACAAATGACTTTTGTATTTTTAGTATAGTTACAATACAGTGCAAAAGCCTATACAAGTATTCAAGTATTCAAGTATTGTTTAAAGCCATTTCCTCAGCGTGTGATAATTAATGTGACTTTCTGCTTCCACAGTTAACATTAGAATAAATACAAACAAGCTAGAAAGAGGTAAAAAGTGTCAACACACTGATATACCAAACATAACATAAAGTATTTGTCTTTACTGTTTTTAGAAGATTTGGTGAAAAAATGGTTTAAATGTTATTTTTGCAGGTCTTCCCTTTTGCCTTCTCCTGCAAGGCCTTTTGATAGACAAAAGTACTGGGACACACCTGTTTTTCCAGGGTTGGGACCAGGCCCTTTACTTCCTGTAAAGGACAGTCTTAATGCTGGACACACCTTTTCTATTCCAGCACGACTGTGCCCACATATGGCTGGATAAGTTTGGTGTGTAAGAACTTGACTGCCCCACACAGAGCCCTGACTTCAACCCCATCCAGCACCTTTGGGATGAACTGGAACGGATACTGTCAGCCAGGACCTCTTAAATGCTCAACAGAATGAATGGGAACAAATTTCCACAGAAACTCCAAAATCTTGTTTAAAGACTTCCAAGAAGAGTGGAAGCTGTTATAGCTGCAAAGGGAGACCGACTCAATACTTAAGTCTTTGTGTTTGAATTTAGTCCTTGTATTTGAGTCCCAATACTTTTGTCCATATAGTGTATGAACAAATGTTTACCACTAGATGGCAGTGTTTCGCTGTAATTTGGGGATGAGATGATCTGAGGCGAGACTGCCTCAGTCAAGAGTGAGTGTGTTCTGCTACTCTCAGTCTGGTCCACTGTGGCCACTTCTGTAAAAGGTGTGAAGCACATCTGAGAGTTCGACAGTTAAGAGATAAATACGTTTTTTCAAGAGAAGAGATCGAATGGTCTGAGTATCAAAGAGAATTGAAGTGAGTGTTAAAAAGGCCATTACAACAGAACCACAGTTTGTGTCCTTCAGCAGTGTTTCTGCCCCGTAGTGGGCGGTGAAGGTACTGCAAGCGGGCAAAGAATAGTAGTTTATAAATCAATCATTTATTTTTCATTTTCAGTTATGTAATGTAGCACCCAGAAGTAATAAAAACAAACCATGAGATTTAAATGGTGCCCTAGAGGAAAGGAAAATTTATTTGTCCTGTTTATATGACCTAGACATAACAGAGCTCAGCTTAACATCAGTGAGATTTTGATCATTTTCTCACAGCTCCTGAGAAAGAGCCTTCCTTAAGATCGGAAATGATCTTTCTTTTCTTCCACTGTCCTTTATTTGTCTCAAATAATCAAATCTTTAGATGAACCAAAAGATCCAAAAGAAAACTTAGCTGGCTTATACATGATCCTGAACAATCTGAAATTTGTCTTAGTAATCAAATTCAAGCCTAAACTACTAAACTTAGACCATTTTGGGATCCATAAAGTTGTTAAAGAGACAAAAACGGATAAGCCAACAGCAGAATAACTTCTGTCTTACACTGATTTTATAAATTTCCTCTTTATTTCTCCTAAAGGGGGGCTTAGGAAAGACAGGTCAAACTTTAACAAACTGATTAAGAAGATGATCTATTTCTGATGGGACAAAGAAAAGACACAACAAAATCTTCCTTTGGCACGTTTTTTCTTAATGTATCTGACCTTTTATTCACTGGGAATGTATCTCGTAACTGAGAATCATAATTGATGGAATGATTGTGTGCTGATCAGGTTGCAAACTGTGTCACAACATTCTTAAGTTTGTGAATGTATTTTTGAGGCCAGAGTGTAAATAATTGACAGTCCATAAAATAAAATGTTTTACCTTGATGTCAACATTATTTAACAAACATACTTATCATACTTTTAGTATCTCCCTTCTGCAGAAATGAGGATATGCTCATTTTAAAGTGCTTAAAAGGTTCTACATTGTAAATTTAAATCTGTACTTACTTTTTTTTTTTTTACAAATCATGCACTCATACACAATTCACCACAACAACTGATTAAACATGCATTACTTTATAAGGTAATAACTGTAGTGCTTGCTCTGCAGAAGCACTGTTTTCAGTTTTTTTTAAAAACATGCCAAACTGTCAGCCTATCCTCTGTTGCACCTGTGCGTGTTGCACCACCCGACTGAGTCATGCTTCTCTTTTTCGAGAATTGAGTGCATGTCATTTCCTTCAAACAGATCCACACAGATGGCAAGCTGACTTTTCTACGGTGTCCTTCAGTTTCTTGACTTATTGTACAACTAATTAAACTTACACTTAAACAAACGATTCACTGAAAGATCAAATGAAGTTTCAAATGAAGTTTAGCACTAGTTTGGCACTAGAGCTATGAAGCTAAAGCTAATAGTTCTTATTGAAAGTTCGTCCACTCTGTGGCCATCCGGGTAACAAGCCTCAAGATGTTTATTTGTTCCAGACACATTTATATACATACAGCGTGTCATGAAATTTGACCCAGAATTGCTCCTGAGACATTAGAAAATAGAAAGTAAAGTGATCCATTACTGTCACATGTGAACACAACTTAGCACAAATTGAACCTAATTCTCTGCATTTAACCTGTTCACCAAGTGAAGCAGTGGGCTGCAATCAACAGTGAGGAGCAGTGTGTGGGAACAGTATCTTGCTTAAGGGTACCTTAGTGGCACTATTAGCAGTCCTGCGATTCGAACCCACAACCTACTGATTACAACTGCTCCTGGCCACCAGCCAGTAGAATAAAATAATAACTTGACAAATATACACCAACTAGGGCCCCACTGTGGTGCAGGGCGTAGCGCGGTTGCCTCACACCTCTAGGGTTAGGAATTTTGAATCCGTGTCCTGGACGTGTGTGTGTGTGGAGTTTGCATGTTCTCCTCGTAGTGGCATGGGTGTAAAGGCTCGGCCAGTGGCCGGTAGGGGCCACTGTTTTTGGTTTGTTTTGGGGTTTTTATTTTTGGATTTTGTTCATGTTTTGTTTCTTGTTTCACGTCTTCACCTGTCCTGTGTTTAATTAAATTGATTATGTTTTGTGATTCGTTTCTGTCCGTGTCTGTTCATGTATTTAGTTTCTAGTCAGATGGACCTCTGCATCGGTCCATCACCTCACATGCCTTGATTGTTATCCACGTTCATGTTCATGTCTGTAGTGGCCCTTGAGCCAGGTTTCTGTTCTCGTTCATGTTCATGTTTCACGTTAATAAAGAGCCTGAGTTCATGAATGCCGGTCAGCCAGCCAATGGGTTTCCTCCGGGGTCTCTGCTTTCTCCCACAGTCCAAAGACATGCACGTCAGGTGACTTGAGGATTCTATCTTGGCTATAGGTTTAAGTGTGTCCTGCAGTAGGCTGGTGCTCCACCCAGGCTGCGATCCTGCCTTATGCATATAGACCTCAGGATAGGCCCCGGGTACCCATGACCCTAGTAAGGATTAAGCGGTTACCGAAAATGAGTGAATGTAAACAATATACAAACTATGGATTAAACATATCTGAATATTTTCATTCATACAAAATCAGCAATGTGATGAAGAGCTGAAAATCCTTGGGTTCTATATTTGAAGGTAGGGGATGCACTCTGGGAGCACATGAAAGGGATGTGATGATGCAAATACATTCACATCTGATACAAGGTACGTGAGTCTAATATAAAAACAACATTAATTTGAACACATTTGCATACAACTGTGACTACCTGCTATACGATGCTCCTAAAGAAGTCAATGGTGGCCCACCACAAGAATAGGACAGACATTTACATACACTATATAGAGTATAGGTACGCCTGATCATCACACCAACAGCCTGATCATTGACTTTGCATTCACAGACATAGTGCAGTTTTTGTGCTTACTTTAATGCCAGCAGAAGTTTAGAACTCTTTAGCTGTGAAATCAGTGGAGCGTTGGCGACTTTTACGCACCATGGACCTGGCAGTCAATGACTTAGCAGCTTCGTGACTTTATGTCTTCCGCTTCATGGCTGATCATCTGTTGTTCCTAAATGCTTCCACTTGCCAAAAATACCACTTTCAGTTGATAGTGGAATATCCAGCAGGGATGTAATCTTACAAACCATCCAATTGCAAAGGTGGAATCATATCACAGTACTATGCTTAAAGTCACTGAGTCATTGAGCTTTGACTCATTTTGTTTCACAGGTGTTTGTAAATGGAAACTGGGTGCTTAATTTTATACACTTTTGGCAATGGGTATAATTAAAACATCTGAATTAAACGACTTAACGGTGTGTCCCAATACTTTTGTCTATATAGTGCATTTAAAAGGTTTGGAATGCCCCCCAACCATTATCTGTACATTTTACTTCATGTACTGATTCTGTTTTTCCGCTTTAAACTGGAATAGTTTCACGGAGGCCGGCCACCACAGCTCTAGTATTATTGTAGAAATAAACTCTTATTAGAACCGTGTGCATCATTCACACAACAGCTCAAAAAGCACATTTATTTGAAAAAAGGATTACTGCTTATCTGCGGGTTGCCATGGGAACGCAGTAAACAGCAACTCATTCTGTAAACAAGGCTAAATTTGCTCCCCTGTTGATTGATTATTATGAGCTGAATGAAGATGTAAACCGATGGTATGGAAACAAGTTCAGCCAACAAAGAGTTGACCTTCAGGCCACCAGAACAATAAACATGTAGCAAAACTCAAATCAGCACGGAGACATTGGGTCGATGAGTACCACGTCTTGCATTTTTCTTGTGTTTTATTTTTTCCCTCCTAAGCTCCATTTGTGTGGTTTTATGAGCCCAAAACAGGCAGAAATTATTTTTACACAACCATTTTCCAACCTCTCTTTATCCCTTCAAATTAAACAGGCTATTTTTGTTACTGTGCCCTTAAGAGGCAGCTCTATATAGACACAAATGGGGAAAAATGGCATGAACATTTTCAGGATCATGTTAAAGAAAGAAAAACATTTTAATTGTCTAGTCATAGTCTAAACGAATTGGGGCCAGTTGTACCAGCTTTACCCAAATTCAGGAGTAGGCATATAAATACATTTATATCAAAACACACAAAATAGTTTTTTTTTCATTTCTAACCGTTTCTAACCAACAGAAATCACACAAAGAGCACAAAGAAGACAAAAAATATTTCATATTGTTTTAGACATGTAGCTGTCATTTTATTGCCATTTCCCATATTGAGGACTATTGAAGGGAATTTGCCCTCCATGTCACCATATATTTATACCCCAGTGAAACATTAATGGACGACCACTTATACATTCTGAAACACTCCTGTGAGCTTAAAAGAGGTTAAACAGAAACATGCAGCTGACTGTATATGTAGAAGACCTCATGATAGCTATCTAGCTGTCTTGTATTTTGTTCTGTTTAAAAACCAGTCCAGGTTGCAACACTCCCTCAGCATGACTGGGTGCTGCTATGCTGCCACACGAAACGGTGGACAAATGTAGATGCATTGCTTTTTGTGACATCACAACAATATTTACAAAAGTATGCTTATTATCCATGTATGGACTCTGTGGAGTGTGTGTTTTTATATTTAAGAAATATATATGTAGAAATACTTCTTCAAACTTGTTTAGTTATTAAAACAATGACAATTCAATTTCCCATTAAATGCACCCTTTAAACCTATTTACCCATCGAGTCAATAATGAGGCAAAAAGCTGTGCACTTGTGTGAAGAACCATACTCAGAAGGTCCAAATGTGTTCTTTATTCCTACAAATAAAGAGCAAGTGATACTTGAACCCACTTCCTGTCCAGTATTCTGTAAATAACACTGATCCAGGATGACTTCTGGAGGTTTCAGCAGTTTGTATGTTTACTGTGGAACGCAGACAGCTGCTCTGCCTGTTATCAGGCCTCAGAAAGATGAGGAGAAGTGGAGTTTGACTCATGTTTGGGTGTGTTTGACGTATATGTCAATCCAGCTGAGTTGTTCTCCAGTTATGAAAGACATCTGAAAAATGGAAAACTGCGAGGAGACAAACTCTGCTTCGTCTCGTCTGGTGGCACTGGTGACGTTCCGAAAACAATAGTCTTAAATTGGCCCAAAAGTTTACTTTGCACATTTTTTTCCAATATGTCAAAATGTAGTCATGTCTGAGGTCTGAAGATTCTAATGTTTAAAGCTACACAACATCTACAATATATACAGACTGAAGATCCTCCTCTTTTACCACTTCATTTCTGTTAAGTCTAGGTTTGCTAGTATGATTTCTTGTGACTGCAAAGCACAGATGTATGTTGCTCTGGGTAAGAGCAACTGTCAAATGCTGTAAATATACATTTAAATGCAAATGGTTATATCCCATATATATATATATTAACACTGACATCAAAAACTGTTTCAACACAGGGATTTATCAGTCTACTCAGGCTTTAGCAGGAACTTCAGAGATTATAAAGAGTGTTTATAAAGAGTAGTTTTTTGGATTCCTCTTCAGAGCCTGTTCAGTGATCACGTTTGCTTCATATTGTGTGCTGACTTTAAATGAAAGTGTTTTAAAGACTTTGTGTATTTAATGCTAGTAGGGACAAATTCTAAAAGTATTATCAGAGCAAGTGTAAAGGTAACCTTTTTCTGAATACAGCCTATTTAAAATGTAACATCTCAACTGGTCTACGTCATTTAGCAGACACTTTTACCCAAAGCAACTCCCATTCCCTATCTACAGTCTCCCTGGGGTTAAGGGTCTTGCCTAGGAGCCTTGCAGTGGCGTACTGAAGGTAGGATTCAAATCCATGACCTCTTGGTCAAGAGGCAAGTATCCTACCCACAAGGACACCACACCATCTAAGCATTAGCCTGTCTCTTCCAGAGATGCCAAAGCCATCTGTGGCTGGGAGTCCAATTGACTGTGCTGTTTCTGGGTGGGTAGGATGGAGAATTGAGTAAAAACTTCATTCTTATACTCAGAATGTACGACATGCTGTTTTCCATGAAAATGGACAAAATACAGATCCGTTTTAGGCTTTAATATAGCTGCTGTATTTAGCATGTGAGGAATTTACTTTTAAGGTGAAGACCAGCCATTTTAATCGATTTGTATTAGTGCATTCATCACATAGTGGAAAGACAATTTGAAAAAAGATGAGTGGGGGAGGGTCAGAAATGAGGTACATTTGATTTTCAGCCAGACCACTGTTTTGAGAGTTCACAGCGAGCTGAACATTAAGGGGTTTGATTGTTCTGGACTGGATTAGTAGAGTTTTCTCTAGACTGGTGCCAGATTCCTGACTTGTGTAGTGTGTTGTGGTCTTTTCCACTGGAGTTTTCTAGAAAACATCAAACACACAGACAAATTTCTCATTTTATGTCGATGGTCAACTTTTGACCTGGCGAATGTTCATAGTAATGGAAAATTGCATGAAACTTGCATCTCAGTGGCTGAGATATGAAAACACTTTGGGGGGAACCCACACTCAGATGGGGGGAGACGCTCTGACCGGGCTCAGCCGGAGAAGCAGAATGGCTTGTGGTGGGATTTCTTTTCTCGGTGCAAATTCCTGGAAGCTTTGCCTGGAAAGTCCATTACAGCTTCGACTGGATACAATAACAAGCTCTGCTTATTCAGTGTTTTTTTATTTATTAGACTATGTGACACTGCACTCCTACAGGAACCTTAACGTAATTCATATAGAGCATAGCAACATTCTTGTCAATTCTTGATTAGCGCTGACATCAACCCGTCTGGTTCAAACCCTGCTCTGCATCTTATTAGGACAGAAATATAGAAAATATATTTGTTTCCGCCAAGTTTCTTTCTTTTTCCTCTTCCAGTAATTCTCTCCGAATCTCATCGTGGCTTTGGCAGGTTGGCGGGAACTCAAGCCCTGGACACTGCAGCCATTTACTGAGATGTTTTATTGCATTCTGCTGACAGAGGAACGGAGCAAATCAGAAGAGAATGAATGCAAAACTGAGAACACATCTTAGCAAACGTCACTAGGATGCATTTTCTTTTTCATTTGTAGAGCTTGTGTTGCAAGACAGTTGATGTAAATCTGGCAGAAAATGTGCAGAAAATGACACGTCTAAAGGGAGTGAAACTCCAGAGCCAGATTACTTATCATGGACTTCAGTACTCACAAGGCCTTGGAGAAACAATGGCCTTGGTTGCTCAAAGAACCTTTCAATGGATTGTTTACAACTGTTGCCAACTCTCATCTGTGTGTCTGTGCAGTCATAACATAAGTGATTTCCTCCAGGATCAGAAGTTTTCTGATTGTGAAAACCTTGAAATGTACTTATAAGGGGGCCTCTAGGACCCAGGTTGGAAACCACTGTTGTATAGTGGACCTTAGGGTCCATATTTTTACTTTATCCTATGTGTCCTTGATTCAGAGCTACTCTAAACAGACCTGATCCAACTAACAAATTGAAGTGAAAGTGACCATTCTGTCATTCGTGAATGCACAACAGCACTCAGTGTGAACACCACGAAATCCATTCACCAAGTGAAGCAGCGGACAGCCTGAAACACAGCGCCTGGGGAACAGTGTGTGAGGGTGGTACCTTGTTCAAGAGTACTGCAGAGGTGCCACTAGTCTTGGGATTCAAATCCCGATCAAATGCTCTAACCAATAGGCCACCAGGTTCCCCTCACATGATCCAGGTAAGGAAAGCTTTCAGGAACACCTTAAGGTGCGCTGTACCTGAACTCTGTGTGGTAGATTTCCTGAAACAACAATTGTTTCTGGTGGTCAAGAACAGAATTGGTCATTTTCTAGAACCTTATGTGGCACTAGATGTACAAGTAAGCTATTTCTTAAACCGTAGTTCAGGTCCCTTATGTTGATCTACTTGGTCAGCCATGTTATTCTGGTTGACTCATTTCATTACTATGGTCTTCCAGCTTGGTTATACTGATTTAGATGGCTGGCCAGGCTGGCCGTGTTCATCTGCCTGGTCAGCTTAGTCTGGATATTCTGCTTGATCACATCAGCAAACCATCAAACTCGAAAACAAAATCCACCCAAAAACAAAAACATGCCCAATGCTGGTCTGCCAACCAGCTTGTGCTGTTTTTCAGCAGGGGTTTGACAGGGCCCTTGGGCTTTAGGCTGCTCCTAAATAGCAGTTATTACTTCTTCTTGTGGTCTTCTTATGGCAACTGGCAACATGTGGTCAACAGGAATGATCACACTCTGGAAGTGTTGTTTTTTGTCAGATATGTGGGATGTTATTGAGATGAATGAGCTCACTGTAATCGAATGAGGTCGCACAGGCACAAGGCAGTCAGGGGACAGAGAAGAAACCTCAAATGGACAAGGTTGTGACGTACAGGGTGTGTAACATCAATCTGGTCGCCCAACACGCCTTCTGTTTCGGGTTTTTGTATTAGCTGAAGGGCTAAAGAGCTGCGGCTCAGAGAGCGCATTTCAGAGAGAGCATTCCTCTGACTCCCTCCCCCCACACAAACCCTAGTCAAATGACAACTAGGTTTCAAAGAAATTGAGGGGAAAAATGTGTGTGAGTCTGTGCGTGTGTGAAGACCTAAATAAGCCACCACCTCCCCCGTTCTCCAGGGGGGGAACTTACATAGAGGCAGAGAAAGAGTGAGAGAGACAAAGAGACAGAGAGACAGAGAGAGAGGGAGGAAGTGTGTTTCTTATCAACTCCATCATTCCAACGCAGTCTGCATCTCTCTGGACTGCGGAGGCGTATTTCTACATGGACACCTGGTACGTACTGCTCTACTTTCTCTGTTCCACTTTAGCCACCCCAGCCGTCTTTGGTCCACCTCCTGGATTTATCAGGGGCTGTTTTCCCTCCATGTCTGTGTGTTCCGACTTTTCAGCTGCAAACTCATTCAGCATATGGTGAGCTGTTTCACTGCAGATTGAACGAACTTCAGCTCAGGGCTGATGGTGGGTGTCCACTGCCGAATGGCCCCAGAATATGTGTTTATTTATACTTTTCAGACACATAAACCACCTACAGCTGCATGCAAAAGTTTAAACGTTTAAAACGTTTTAATGATTTGAGAACATACTTAACTGTCTTCATGCTGAATTTACAATATTAGCATAAAAAATCATTGCAGAAATGCGCCTGTGCAACCGTTATGGCACATTTTTAGATCTGATGTTTCACTAATCTTTCCAAATGGCTAAATTAAGCATGTAAATATTACTCATGCACTAAAAGTTTCAGAAAAATGTCATATTTAGGGGGGGTTTCGGTCAAAGATTGCTTCAGAAAATCAGCGAAATCTGTCATTTGACTGGGAGTCCTCAAACTTTTGACAGAATACCCTTAAACAAATGTGCCAAAATGGGTTCTATGAGAGTGGAGAACCATATTAAAGAATCAAGAATACTACAGTATTTAGTATATTATAGAGTACTATACTATATACTAAAGCTATGAAGTATTTCTATGAGCATGCTATTAAGGGTCTTATCCTAGAACTTTGTGCAAGCCAAGAACCCTTTAGGAACCTTTATTTTTTATAGGTAGGCGAAGGCTTAGTGTTAAGTTAACTGTGTTACTTCAGGGAAATCAGTCAAAGGTCATCAATAAGGTCTGATGTCTTTTAAAACGACCCAAAAAAGACTCACCACAGCCCTCTTTAGTCTTGTAATTGCGTCCTCCGTTTTTTTCCTGGCAATAAAAGGTATTGCATGTTGTTTCAGCCGGATGTGTAACAATGGTAGTGTTTATACTGCCCCCTCACGAGACCAAAGGCATTTTTTCAAGTCCAGAGCATCTGTGAGGTGAACTTTTGCCCAGATCACCCACCCCAATACTTCCATGGTGTAAAGCAGTTAAGACATGTGCCAGACCTGCATGTGGGGGGTTAGATTAATCTTTGCTGTAATTTCCAGCATTGAGTTTCATGTGACTCAACTGGATCCTGAAACAAATCATAATTGTAGTTTATTTTATAAATGTTTGCGTTTGTGTTTTTATGAACCTATCGATTAGCAAGGGTTTAACTTTTGTTGTCAGAATATGGTCATGCTTAGCTTTTAACAAGAACCTTAGAACCTTGTGAGTTAGTTTTGAAGGTTAAACTGTCCTCATCCATTCACTCTTACCTTGCGGCCCCTGGCCGGAATACAGGTTCTAGAGTCCACCCTCTGTTGCCAGAATTGGTTCCACTGATCTAGTCCTTCATTAATAGTCAGTTTCTACCTATAGAACTACTTTTGGCTGGATATGATTATCTGGATCCTTAAATACATCCTTAACCCTCCTATTCTCCTCAAATTCACTAACACTTTTCACCCTCAGGGGTCAATTTCACTCAAGGGATATTTGCCTCCAGAAAATGATTTACTGAAAATTGTTGCCTGAGTTTTTATGTTAGAAACTTAGTTTATTTGTTAAATACATAAATAAGCCCTTGATAGTGAAAGCTGACCTGTTCTCTAGCGCCACCATCAGGCCAAAC
>JBBPDE010000038.1:497651-525492 GCA_037974605.1 Nannopetersius ansorgii | reverse complement strand
GGGAAAGCCCAAATACCCCCCCCCCCCCCCCCCCAACACACACACTTGTTGTTTTATGGACAACAGTCGAGACTCTGCATGTGCGCAGCAAACCCCCTCCCACTACTCCTTCAGCGTGGACTTTTACACACATTTTCACTTCTGAATTCCAGGCTTTACCATCCTGCACAATGATCAGAATTCGGGATTTGAGCACACAAAGAGAAAAAGAAATTCAAAATAAGACTCTTCTTTGTCCAGTTTGTTTCTCATAGACATAATTGAGCTCAGTTTAACATCAATATGAGATTTTGACCATTTTCTGACACTCCTTAAATTCAACTCCTGTGAAAGAGCCTTCCTCTAATCTCAGGCCAACTCCAGTTTAAGATCTTAAAATGATCTTTCGTTTCTCTCACAGCTCTGATATTTATTTGTCTCAAATAATCAGATCTTCAGGTAAACCATCAGATCCAAAAGAAAACTTGCTGGTCTTATAAATTATCCTGTACAGTGATCAAAGTGATCAAAGTCAAAACTGCCAAATTCAGACATTTTTAAAATACATAATCTGAAATCCTAGAAGCCTATGAGAACAGCCAAGGAATTTTTTAAAGATGTTTTTTTCTTTTGCTCCTTATGGGATTAAGTCAGGCTCAAATAATCTCCAACTAAGACTATTGTGAGCAGCACCATGTTTGTGGTTTGGAAAATTAAACAATAATGAGGATTATTAAATTAAATCTTTATTTATATTCTGTATCTTAATTGATTAAAGTTTACCAGTATTGGAGGCTGAGCCCATTCAGAAGCCCACCCTGTAGTCATTCTAGGCTGTGGCAGTGTCTTTGGCGTGGGTGTGTGTGTATGTGGGGTGGGGGTAATAGCCCATAATACAATTATATAATAGTTTTTGATGCTACTTCTTCCAGAGTATAATAAAACTGAAATCTAACTCAGTATTATCTGTGCACACACTCTGAAACAGCATTTATACACAAAACAGTGATCACAATGTGTTGTTTATTGAAAATCCATTTTGTAGTTGGTGATTTGAGCTGGTTTGGTTCCACAAAACCTGGAACATGTTAATGTTACGGTGGTTTTATGTAGATTGTGCAGCATTGAAGTTGACTTTACTAACACAGGTCAGCAAAAATTTAGTAATCATCAGAAACACAACACACTTCTCTAAACCAGTTTTTCATGCTGATTTCAGTTTTTTTCAGTCACACCAACTTTTTCAATTATAAAAATTATAATATCTTTTGAGTAATATTAGATTTGCAATAGACTTGCATGCATTTTTTTTATTAAACCGCAGCACCAATCAAGAACTGTTTCAATATTTGCAGTGTGATGTCAGACAGGCCACACTGTGGCATAGATATAATGATTAGTGTCAATCAGCTACAGTGAACCGGTGGCTTCAAAAATGCTCAGCATATGATTATTATATGCTAATTATACATATCATGTAGTATATAAGTAGCTTCATCACAAAAACTAGGGAAAAACTAAACACAGATTTGAAAGCAGCATGAAAAACACTACAAAACTCACATAAAGTTGTCTCTGATGATTTTGACATGTTGATCTGTGTAATGCATTGACCACTATTAAAGCAGATCAAATAAATAAGCAAACCCACCTAGTAGATTTTTACCAGAATGTACCAGAATGTACACTGCCAGTCTATTTTTTAACACCACAGGTCTTTGCAAATTATTTATTTAATTCAGCGTTGTAAGGTTGTTAAGTGAACACCTATAAAAGAAAACATGTCAAATAAAACAAGTGTCCTTCATAAGAAAGAGCAGTACATATTTGACATCTTGTTAACTGGTTGTGGGGATGCAGAGATAAATTCTAGACTGTCTTTTAACTTTAAATATTCTTGACTGTTATTGGCTGTCATTTAATAGCATGTTAAATATACTGTCTGAGGATCTACATTATGATTATAATAGGTTGCTATTCATAGGTCAGTAGTCATAAATAAAAACATCACATTTTGGCTTATACATGTACTCAAATGTGTCACCTACGCTCCTAGTAAAGAATTTTGAGTGTATTTTTTCTAAAAATGATGTGGGAAATCTCACTTTGATCTCTATTTCTCAGCTACAATTAACATTTTACGATCAATGGACAAATAGAAATGGTGTGAAATGATCTGGCACCAGACTGTATTGTAATTAATGCAAGTGCATTGTCTTTTGTATAAGTAGGGTAAATACAGTAATAAACAAATTTAATTTATAGTAATAAAAATACAAGACTATAAGATCAAAACATAAAAACCCGAGAACACTCAGAGAAGCACTTGATATACCTCACAGAGCAGCAGCCAATCAGCAGCAAGGAGGAATAAATAAAGTTCTTTTATTGGCTACTTCCAACCCTCCCACTTTTGAGTACAGGTGACTGTAACGTCCGGGCTTTGTGAACCATGCCCCCTTGTCCTCGTGCTGGGTTGTATATATTTGGCCGCGGCATTGAGCAGTGGAGGCTCATACCGTTCAGGTGTCTGATTGTCTTGCTAACCGGCGCGACCCAAACATAAACAACCAGCAAGAGGATGATGGGGCATGGCGGACGAGGCCTGGACGTCACAAAAGCAAAAAAACCCGAATAAACGGGGGCTTACTTTAATGTAATATATCGCAATGCATTATGATGAGATCTTTGACCCTGTTTTTCACTTACCCAGCAGGCCCTTGTTAGCGTTTGACAGGCACATGTCCTTCTCAGCACTGGGCAGGGCGAAGGCCACCACAAAACACTCCACGCCATCGGCCATGAGCGCCAGGCCCAGCACAGTGAAGAGGGTCCACTGGAAGCGCCCATGACCACAGTCTTCCATGATGCTCTCGTACTGATCCGCCAGCGTCTCCTCCTCCTCCAAGGCTGCCAGTTTAGCCTTCAATCTGGCCTCTCGGCGGGCGGCTCGGCGGGCCTCCTTGATTTCATCTGGGTGAGGGACGCCCTGGTACTCGCCCTCATACATCTGCTCGTCCTCGTCATGACCCTCGGTGGCATCACTGGCTGCATCCTCCTCTTGGGGTGGGTAGTCGGTCTGGTAGGGATACCCATCCTGACCCCCTTCTCCATAGGTGGGGTAGGTTTCTCCTTGCACGTTGTTTTGATCCATTCTGGCTCAGAGATGGGAGTTGCTTCAGTATCCTCCAAGACACGCCAACTATATTAGCATAATCCTCGTCCTGGCTCTTAGAGATGCTGCTCCAGAAGACAAGAATGTCTTATGGGTGGGCTTTGTAAAGAGATGTTCGGAAAAAGCCTCAACATCTACAAACTACTTTCCTTTGTGAGCTTCAGCCCAAAAAGAACATGCTGCACCTGAGAGATAAAGAATATCATAATATTAGATATTAGACTGTAAGCACAGCGTAAAGAGCCTTTAGAGACCTAGAGTTGCACAAATGTTACACATTAAAGGGCTGAAATCACTGAAAACTGAGATTTCATTTTGATAGAAAATCATTTGATTCAGTGTACAATTAAACTGCTCATTTAGTCCCGAGTTCATACAATCCATATATGGAAATTAAGCTTTAAAACAGTCTGATTTTTAATCTATTGTTTTTGTGATGTCACAAAACCCAACACAAAGAACACACCTATTCAAGCTACTGCAATTTTTGCCCCACCTCTTATAAAAAGTTCTAGTACAATAGATCCTTCACATGTACCAGTCTTGAAGGCACAGTAACAACAACAGCTGTTTAACTCTAGTCATGTAAAGATGAATTATGGCAGTTTTTGATTAATAAAGTCACCATATGACCACTTTAATACCCTTTATAAAGTATCGCAGTGCATTTATTGCTTTTCTGATTTATTTCTATTGTAACTATGGAATGCAAGGGTAAACTGGATTCAAGGGTTGACATGTTTAAAAATGATCTGGGAAGAACAAATGAAAAATAAATATGATCTAGCTGGTGTTTAGAGGTTTATCAGTCCTTCTTCCAAACAACAGGGCTTAGAAAATGATGAGAACCCTCGTACATTATCAAGAACCAGGTTGGTCTCATATGAAAAGGATATAATAGCCCACAACAGGAGTATCTTATGACCATGGCCACATAAAAGGATCTTTGAACGCTCTTATGGTCTGACACAGCTGCAATATTTTGTCATTGGGAGTGGGAGCCAAGATTTAATCCAGCTTAAATTTGAGGAATTTTATTCTGCTGTGTGATCTGGAGCACAAACAAGAAATGATGACGATGACTGTTTGAAAGTCAAATGGAGAACTCTCAATGTGCCAAGGTGGATTTAGTTCAATAACTGAATGTTAGAAGAACATTAGAGGTCACGCCGGCATCTCTACCTGACTTGCCTCAGCTATGGACAGATTATCAAGAAAATCCTTCACTTTCGGTGTGTGCTCTATGTCACCCTGTTCATCCCAATTTGGTGGCGCCAGATGGTTGTTGCATAACACAACAGCTTTACTGTAACACGCACAGTACACATAAGCTAGCATGGAGGACTACCTGACCACACTGGTAGGTAATATGACATTGTGTGACATGTAATTTATTATTACGAAGCAAACCAATGCTCACGTCAGTGTAAATCCTAAAGGGTAGCTGCCAGAATGGTCAGATCCTTTACTTGGAGGTGGCCTGTCCTAGTGATGTTAACCTGCCTGATCACATGATATGCCTATATATGGGTGGAACAGTACATCAAGTGGGTGTGGCCTTTTGTGACATCTGTAGGAGGTACCTGGCTGAGGGCAGCCCTGAAGGGCAGGTTTACCTCAGCGTGTCACCTGTCAGAATACCACAGTGACTACCAGTAGAAACCTTTTGATAGATAAACAGAAAGATGAAAGGACATACGTATGCATGGATAGATGCACAGATAAATGGATAGATTGATAGATACATAGATAAATAGATAGACAGGTAGATAGATGCATAGATAGACAGAAAGACAGTTAGATTCCTCAGATGGTGTATTATAAACATCTCATGTATTTTACATCTGCCTTAAGGTCCAATAGTTCACAGTAGAATTACATTTAATGCCACTATTTTCGTTTCATGCTGCAGATTGTCTACCTTTCTGGCACCAAATAAGACACTTTTCACACCATAAAAAGATGAGAAATTGATCTTATGCTGACCTTGCTTGTAACAGTGTCGGTACTGTAGTCCCATTGGTTCACGGTGCAAACTTTAAGTGGTCAAATATCTTGGCAATGTCATTGAACATAAAGATGTTTTTATAAAAAATGTGGTGAGATTTACGCTCACCTTCACCGTCGGAATTATATTTGATGTAGAAGTCTAAATACCTTGGTCTTGCTGCAGTGAAACAATTGTATACGTAGATGTCAGTCTAAAACGGAACAATGTCAAACTGAGCATTTCTGATTAAAAAAGCATAGAAATGTAAAATGACTGACTTACCAGATGCAAAGCGTTTCCTTCATGAAAAGGATACATAGGAACAAATCCAATAAAAAGAGTTTCAGAGGGCAAACCCTGCATGTCACTTTAGCAGGAAGCGATGGACAGTCCAGCGGATTAGGATCCAACCACATGATCCCTCGCCGGCTCATCTCCAGAGAATCTCCCTACGCCTGTTGTGCGCAGGCCTAATGGTAGAGTCCATTCCAACTTGAAGAAGACTGGATTTTACCGCAGATCCAGTGAGTGGGGGGGCATTGTTGCATGTAGCGTGTGTATGTGTAGAGTACTGTTCAAGTACTGAATGCTATGTGTTGAACAACTGCAGTTACTGTGGAGTGTCATTAGTCCTGAGAATTTAAATGAAAGCCTTTGTCTTTCCAAGCTTGACTAAAGACTTTAAGAGTGACTATCAGATGAAGTTCCAAAGGTCATTTACATTGCTATAGATTGTATTTAATTCAACATGACAAATGGGAGAAGAACCCTTGTTTTTGAGTGAATGACTAATTTGTATACTGCACTGAGATGTGTTTTAAGTGGCAGTCAAGAACATTAGAACATATAAAATAAGCACATTAATGTTCTGTGTGGATTCTCATGAGGTAATGTGAACAAGTACTGGAGGACAACGCAATGTATGGCTCCTGTAGCAGCTTGTAACAAAATTTGTTCTACACTTTCCAACATCACTGATTCATCATAGAGCCATTTATTACTAAAACAGGTACCACTTTTAGCCCACAGCCAAAGCGCCTGGCCTGCTACGGGACATCATCATGGTGGGTACATGTCTCGCATAGAGGTAAAGCTGCCTAATCCCGAGTCCAGATAAATCTACGCAAAGAGGATTAGCTCCACCCCAGTGGAGCCATTGGCTAAATTTAGACACATTCCCACACATTCCCTCTAGCTCGTCTCATCTTGGATTGCTCCACCCCTTTACTTTCTCCTCCCAGTTCATCACACCCAATTGTCATTCACCCATCAATGGATTTTGTCGGCCCTGTCAGTGACAGATGAAGCCCATTAATGCTCTTCGGTATGTAATTCACAGACAGAAACCTACACAAATCGGCTCAAAATTCACTATGATTCATAAACATTCATTTTTGGAGAGGAAATATTCAAAAAGAAATATTTAGGATCCCATTTATAGCAGAGAAACCGTGTAAGCAACTGTGACAGTGGGATTGGGTCCGACAGGCCTAGGCCCACAAACTTTTGTCACAGAATACACAAACACAGTTCTATTTCTAATACAGACTATGTGCAATTCAGCTTTAATCAGTGATCACAACACAAATCCACCATATAAAGCAACAAAGTTGGACATTTTTACATTTTTGTGCAAAACGGATTTGTTTGTACAGTTTTTCTCAGTTTTGAGCTTGATGCATAGCAAAATTATGATTACGGCCCCCTGAATTTGTCTAAAACTGCAGTCCAGGCAGCATTTAAGTCAGTGTATGGTATAAGTCAGTGTATAATATAGGTTGGTGTATAAGTCAGTGTATGGTATAAGTCAGTGTATGGTTTTTATCTGGAATTGGATAGTGGTCAAAACACTAATCTTGGTATAACAAGTCTAATTCCATAGGGTTCCTCTTGTACCTTGCAAATGAGCTTCTGCTTCAAGGTTTATCTAGCTTTTTCCTGTTCCTTCTTAATGCTTTTCCTTCATTTGAAAGAAACAAGGCCAAAAAGAATTAATGAAGTGACTGGCAAGACATTTTTCTGACCCGGTAATCACCTCTTGGTTGGTTTCGTTGTTAGCATGGCGCTCTGGAAGCACAGTCAGTGTCAGTCTGTCATATTTTCTTCTAATGAAGTGGGAAAGGTCTGTGGTTGTAATCTGCTGGGATTTGCTGAATGGAGGTAGGATGTGAGGTAAGAAGAGGGCAGGACCTCAGTTACTGCCAAAGCCTTGTGGTGGATTGGTACGTTGCTGATAATCACTTGCCAAGCTCTGCTCAAGACATTTGAACCTGGCTACTGACCAGCAAACTGCAATGGAAAGCAGAAACCTGATAAGCATGTTTAATTTTACCCACTTTACTCAGTGACCCACCCATTATAATATGCAATTTGATCCTTTTGAATACATTTTATTCTAGGCTGCAAACCTACAAATCAATAGGCAACAACATGCCCTTAGATCACTACTTAAGTGTGTTGATAAATACCTTTCTCACCAAACTGTGCTTGTTGTGTTGTTTTTACTCTTGTTTATGGCTTTGAAGAAGTTCTTGCTGGGTTGGCCCACCAGTAAATATCACGCAGACAAAAAGAGCCTGGTGAGAAACTGGTAGGGGCTTAAAGTCAGCTGCAAAAGCAAATGCTGGTCATCATCCAACAAACTGGAGCAATGGCGCCATCTAGTGATACTTAGGCACAGTCAGAAAAGCAAGGGGCTTCCAATTCTCTCATGATTCCAAACCATCTATATACTGATTTCCTTTGTTTTATACTTGCTTGTTGACTGCATTTCAGCTTTCCCAAAGACCAACTAGCTCAGGTGATGTTTTTGTAAACCAATATACCATGTCATATAAATATATATCTGTGAATGCACAAATACTTATTATCTAATATCTAAGAAAAAAAAAACAGTGCAAATGTACTGGAGAGAGTATCTTTGATGTAGAAGTTAGCAATGTAGCAATTTCTGCAATTACTGCAGTGTGGGGGCAGTGTTCAAGGAGGCTTAATGTACAGTGTAAACATTCACTCTTTTAGAATCGTATACCAGCAAAGGGCATCTCAAAAGGACACTCTGGTCTGGATGAAAAATGAACTCATTGCTATGTCTGTTGTAGTCATAAACACTTGCCTCCTACAGTGGTCTCTAAAATAAAATATATTACTTTAAAGACTTGGAAACCTTCAGATGATGTATGAGGGTGGAAGTCAATTTTGAAAGTCTACAAATGTGAGGTGGATACTTGGGCTGTATTTGGGCCTGTTATTTGGGAGGTTCCTGCTATGTAATTAAAGTGAACTCGCGCCACAGAAGCCTGCAGTCAGTATTTGTTGAGCTGTAGTGTATTTGCTCTTGCGTGTTGGGTATTGTGGTACGGAGAACATTAAAGGTCAGAAACACGACAACAATGCAAAATTGTGAATTCTGTCAAACTGATAAGGCCAAGTGGTGCAGTGCTACACTACTGAATGCTAAATGACAAATACTAGCTGTAGGCCAAAATATCCTTTTTGGCATTTGCATAATAGGTTCAATCAATCACCCATTAGACCCATTACCTAATTCTTCATTCTTATTTTTAATGCAAATGATGGATTCAGGATGTCTAGACGGGGAGTGATGAAACTGCACATCACATCCGTGGGTATGAATTACCCATGAGGTCAGGCCAACACAAGCCGGTCTTTTTTTCCCAGCTTTGCTTTGAGAAAGTGGGGCTTTTTGATGAGTAAACTCTAAAGGCCCAACCCCCGCAACCAATACTTCCTCCTCCAACAAGTCCTTTAACTTACAAAACAGCTTTTGTAGCTGGACAAAGCCTGCAATGTACTTCTTTGTGGCACGCTTGTTTCCCCGTCCCCTTGCTTTTGGCGGCTGGCAGGAGTGATGTTCTGCAGACGGACATTATCATTCTCCGCACGTTCTCCCTCCCCTGGCTATCACAAATGTGCTCAAGTGCGGCTCAGCATGGCTGATAGAGGAGACTCCTTTCTCCTGCTGTTTTCTATTTATCTAACACCAGAGCTCTTTGCTTGAGGAGAAAGAAGGGGGTGGGAAAATACAGAAGTACTGCAGTGACTGCAGTCACACAGCCTATTGAAAAAAAAAACCCCACAGAACTTTCATAATCAGTAATGAAATGGGCTCCAAAAAATACAAGCCGACCTAAATGGGATTACTGATTATTTTTAATTCCCAAGGCAGCCATAGTTTCGATTCTTGGCCCAGACTTTCTGAACCTTTTGAATTCTAGTCAATTATCTCCTTCTAGCTTCACAAAAGTGTAAGATTAACTGCTGCCAGTCAAATCCTCTTCCAATCGGAGTCCCTTCTCTACAAATATACTAGAATTACACCTAGATAACCAGATGTCCTTGCAGAACTTAATATCCTTTCATCATAGCAAACCCTAGGAGCAGAACCAGAGTTGCTTGTTGATTCCTCACACAGCCCAGATTTAAATCTCTCCTCTCAAAGTATCAAAATTCTGAACCATTTGACCATTAGGAGTCTACAAACACCACAGTACAGGGAGCTGGAGGCGAAGCCAGGGGCAAATCCAATAACACCTTGCTGAAGAGAACAAGTTTCACATGTTGGCATTATTAGAGTGACTTCTTCGTCAATGAAATATGAATGAACAGAAACTTCAATCCCTACAAAATAGATAAACACCAACATGATTCAAAGAACATTGAGTTGAGCAGGACAAACCTCAAATACAAGTAGGCTACTGTCATTTCAGCATAATAAGTACAGTTCATGATGGGGTAGAATGGTAAGTAGCAAGATAAAAACATTAATTTATCAAAATAAATCATTTCAGTGGTGAAGAACCTACAATATATCGATTTTGATTTATCATCACTGAGCATAAAAGTTGAATAGTTTCAGGAATATCAATGTTGTCTTAGCATCTAATTTTCAAATTCAAAATATTATCAACCATATTTCAGTTCTGAGTTAAGGGTTTGTTACTGTTAAATGTTCAAATTTGAAAATCTGACCAAAAATCATTTTAAGTTCATTTCAACATTTATTTTGTAACACTGATGATCAATACATATAATCATGATTCAACGCTGAATCAATAATCTTGTGCTATCTGGGCAACTCAAGTTCAAGTTACGAATGCAATATTGAGTCACTAAAGAGTTTGTTAGCATGGACAGTTCTGTGGCAGCATCTATAATCATGAGGATGTACATTTGGCAATAACACAATAAATTTGGCTGTATCCACATTACCCTGTGATTCTCCATTATAATTCATAATTTGGTCCTTTTGAATACATTTTATTCTAGTCTACAAACCCACGAATCAGTATACAGAAACATTATTCAAAGAGCATCAAGTGTAAAAGTACACTTCAATTTCAACAAAATATATTACAATTTATAAGAGGCAGAATTGAAAACAACTCAAGTTATGAATGCAATGCAGAGTTACAGGTGAATCTGTTAGAATAGATGCTTTTCTAACAAATTCTACTGTGGGATAATCTATTGTGATAAGAATGTACATTTATAGTGCTATTCCTTTTTATTTATTTATTCAAATATAGATTTTTAGTTCAAGCTGTTTTGGACTAAACAAACCTGTGGAGAAAGCAGAAAGCATTCAAAAAAGAAAAAAAAAAGAAAAAAGAAATT
Organism: Nannopetersius ansorgii; assembly: GCA_037974605.1. NCBI lineage: Eukaryota > Metazoa > Chordata > Actinopteri > Characiformes > Alestidae > Nannopetersius > Nannopetersius ansorgii. The sequence goes on along the minus strand of JBBPDE010000038.1, from coordinate 514,711 downwards.
AGGAGCAATTAAAATGGAATCTATTACCAGTGGCCTAGTGGTTAGGGAGCTGCCTCTGCGATCAGAATGTTGTGGTTTCAAATCTCAGGACTGCCCATGGCACCACTGAGGTTCCTTTGAGCAAGGTGCCGTTCCCACACACTGCTCCCTGCGTATTGGTGGCAGCCCCCTGCTTCACTTGGGTTAATGGGTTAAAAGCAGACAAATATTCAAAGTACTAGGTAAATATGAAAAACAAAGTTGTGTGTGTATATGAGACTGAGTAAATGGCTGAGTAAAAGACTGAGTGGCTGTAGTCCTCTCCTGAGGTCGTGTTTTGATTCTGAGCGTTTGCTCTGAGGACGCCATGTTTACATCCTCCTTGTCTCCCGCCTCCTGCCGGCGTTGCCATTAGCAACCAGATCCGGGCTTCCTCCGGGCAAGTTTCGTTTCGAAACTTCTCGCTGTTTTTAGATTTTGTTCGAAAATAAAACACAGAGGATTAATAGAGACGAGCTTGTTTGAACAAGTTATTTAGCATCTAAGCACAGAAGCAGAAAAAGCTGATGTTTAACGCTGCCTTGTGTGTCTGAAAGGGAAACGGGCGCTTCTCTATTCCAAGGTAAGAACCACAGGTCTGTTGTTACGTTATAAAACTACAATTTGTGGTTTTAGTACTGAAATGTAGTCCTAAATGAAGCTGAAAGGGACGTCATATAGCTACAGTGGCTACCGTTGTTGTTTGTGTTGTGAATTTGTTAAAAAGGGGGATGTTCAGCTCTATTTTATAGCCTATTCTCCTGTGTTGCTATGGTAAAATGTTCATTAGACTAAAAATGTGCACTAAACTTCATGTCTAAATTATTATGGTAAAGGAGTTACACTGCTAGTCCACATATTTCCCGCAAGAGACTACGTGTGGACTAAGCTATAGTCTGTATAGAGAGACTAAAGGTTAGTTCACATACTGCATTAAAGGCTATAGGTTGGTCCACATATTTCACAAATTTAACCTTAACATACAAGTATATTGAAATATAAGGACATCCATAGACTTACAATAAGAAAAAAGCTTTAATGTTCCAGTGATCACACACTTTACAAAGCAAACGAGTTCCCCAAATTGGCTAAGAACACTTCTTCTTTTCACAAAATATCTATCTAACATACTATTTCATATTTACTTATTATTCATGTAGGAAACTCACACAAAAAATATGAATATTGCTATGTCATATTACCATATGAAATATCAGTACTGATTGTGCAATAACATACTAATGTTTCTGTGTCTGTGCAGTCATAACATAAGCAGTTTCCAAGATCAATAAAGTCCTGTGATTACACACTTTGTGAAATATTAAAATATTTAAAAAATGAAATGCAGCATCTAGGTATAATAACACTTTTGTTATGTTAATGAGAAAAGGTGTATTTTCTTGTTTTTACGTATAAAGCTATAGGTGGGACTTCATGCCTCAGATGTAAACAGGGTGTTTGTGTTGGTGTTAATGTGGCTTAAGACTGAAAATGGCCTCTGTTTTGGTTGGGCGTGAAAGAGCAGGTCTGAACAGGTGGATATACGTAAGTGCATCATCAAAAGATAGATAGATAGATAGATATACAACTTCCTCTTACTCAACCATAGAGAACATGTTTTATTGACTAAGATAGAGTTTATTAGTATTTTATTGTCAAGGTTCACTTGGGCATTACAGCAACGTCTTCTTATTGTATTTATAACAGTAAATGGAACATGTGGGTTGCAATTAGGGCATTAAAATATATAGCGTAGAAGTCGTGAACCATTAAACCATAAAACAAGAGGTCGGCAGCGTTCTCAAAGGAATTTCAAACATGCATGACTTTCGCAAGTGTCCAAATGAAGCAGGTAGGGGGTGAATTTTGTTGGGAGTGGACAGGAGAACATTAACCTGGGCTGCCTCAGGCAGTGCAGAGAGCAACGAGCAGCCTCTGTAACTGAACCCTGGCCAGCACAGACACCTGAACCAGGCCCCGCCCCCTAGCCAGGGTGACGTCTCTGCCCTTATCTCCTGCCTCTCGGCCAACACAAAGCCGCATTTAGCTTCCAGTAATAACAGTGGGATGACCTAACGTGCCATGCTCTGGGAATGCACAAAGGCACTTGAACGCTTTAAGGGACTTTCTTTGTCAAATGTTGAGGTGCTGGATTCATGAGGTCCGGGAATTCTACCCAGGAGTTAAGGTAAGGCTGCTTTACTTATAAACATAGAAGGCAAAATAGTGATACCGTAAAATAAACAGCAAAAAAAACAGAAGTGTTCTTAGTCAATTTGGGGAACTTGCTTCCTTGGTAAAGCGTGTGATCACTTGAACATTAAAGCCAGTTTAAAGCCTGGAGCACTAAAACCTGTTGGGTATTTTAAGTGATGTCTATGAATGGCTATGCAGTCTTTATGTGCAGGTCAGTTTACTTGTATGTCTGGGGATAAGGTGAAGTTTTTGACTCTAAGAGGGCCATGAGAGCTTTTATTATCATGTTCAAATGTAACCAAGAGAAGACCCTTACAAAGAAGTGTATTTCTGCTGGATTTTGACCTTCATGGTACTAATTAATTTTAATAGCTGTCTTAGAATTGGCATGGAAGGCCAAACCAATACAAGGAGTGTCAGTGTAGATAACGGTATCATCATCAACAGTAAATTCTTAAAGCACATAAGTATGAATAGGGAGAGTGTTATTACATAATATTTAAGCTGGACAGCGTGCCGGGCCAAGCCGACCACGTTAGCACCAGCCTCTCACTAAGCGTATGGCAAACTCCCTTCGGCAAAATTGAATTGTGTTTTGTGGGAGTGCTAACTGGAGGTCAGAGAGTTTCTCAGCAGGAGGCAAAGAGCCGAGGGCCAAAAGGCCTAAAGAATCAACCGCAGGCCGTCCCTCAGCACTCCACCTAATTTGCCGTCTGAACCCCACAGCTATTGGGTTACACTGAGAGCGACTTAGAAAATAACAAGCTGTGAGACACCCTGGTGACATTTAAGGCAGCGGTTTTGTCGTTTTAGCAGCCTGCTCTTGCCAGCCTTGCTTTTTTCTTGTTTGTTACGCTTTACTTCTGACTATGGCACTTGCCATCCCGACTGCTGTCAGAGGTCAAAAGTTACTCAGTTGCATCAAAAAGTTGGGTTGTGTCATGGATTTCTACACAACACTTCTGCGGTTGCTATGATACAACAAGGGCCATAACATGGTAATAAACTGCACACAGCCACTCCCACATTCATTTTTTTACACAATACATTTTTTTTACAGTTCATTTGTATCTGAATTGATCATCTCAGTTTAAAGTGTTGTTTTCTCTGTTTTTCTTTATCCTTTGTGTGAAGTATCTCACACAGTATGTCATCGCCTTCTTTGCTGTTGTGATGGGGCACTCGCTGGCTGAGCTGCGGAGGGGTAGTTAAACAAACCCCACGGTTAAACATCAAACTCCGAGCCCCTTTTCACTTAGCTCTGACCCTTCCTCTTTCAGACAAATAGCATGCCCCCGCTTCCCTTCACACACAGACACACACACACAGTTACAGATACACACTCACATGCGCACACAAACTCACTCAACCATAGCTAATGTGGCTCCCTTAAGGGCCAACCCCAGATTTATTTTTAACCACTTACTTTTGCTGTTAGGCTTAAGAGATCTCTGGAACTGAAGTGGAACAGTGGACACTGGTAGTATTTTAGCTTAGTATTCAGGCAGCATGATAAAATACTCCTGTTACAATTCAATTTCTTGGTTTTCCAAAGTAAAAATCTCCAGAATGGTAATTTTACAGGTTTTATTTCTAATGTAAGTTAACATTTTGAGCTTCTACTGTAAGTTAAGTCATTTTGGTACATTTAATTTTAGGCCATCCATCAAAAAAGGTTTGAATGAGGTTTGAAAAGGTTTCAATGAAATGGAAATGCATGTTTTCTTTGGACAGAGATGATGATAATATGCTCTGCTGCATCAATGATATAATGTGACTGAAGATTGGTGTGATTTTGACTAAAATACATGACTTATGTTGGGTTACATAAAAACTTTGATTAATCAAAATACCCACAGAAACACTCCTTAGGAACTATGGAAGATGCTGAAAGCACACAGTTAATGATTGGCTACAGGTCTCACAACTCAGAGCTGTGCGATATGGCATAAAATTCAATATTTCAACTCTATGGTCGAGCGTCCCAGTACTTTTTTCTCCCCTCAATGTTGTACAGGAAATAACATCACGTTTTAGTCAACGAAAATGAAAAGACATTTTAGCATAGTTTTTATTTTGTAAACCACATTTAGTCTCGTTCTTATTCGTCAACAATATTACATGATATATTTTATTGCGGTTATTGTCACATGACCAGCAGTTATATCGTGTCTCCTCTAATTTTTGTCACGAGATAAATGTTCATTGACCACTCTTTTTAACAAGCGGCTCCTCCGTGCGCTCTCTGCTCTCGCACATGTTCCAAAACTAATGCTGCGTCCGAAGTCGCATACTACTTTAGTAGGTACTACATTTGAATTTGAACGTACTTCTCTACAGTTAAAACAGTACGTTCTATACTACTACATCCTACTCACCTGGCATACTGTTTTTCACATACTATATAGTAGCGAAGTATACGATTTCGGGCGCAGCGTAATTTCCAAAAAATTGTGCTGCAAGTAGGCATGGTTCCGTACACGTGATGCGACTTTGCCATTTTTGTGAGGAGCGGATATTTCTGCAGTAGGCCGGTTTAATCAAAATCTCTCCCATGGGGCAAATTTTTATTGTATACCGTTTATACCGCACAGTACTAGCTCTACCCTCTTTAACAAAATAGTGTCACACAAGGTTCTATGAGTGTTACCGTTTTAGATCCACAAGGAACCATTTTGTTGTATGAGATATAAGTGGGAGGAGGAATATGAGTGTTAAAGATAGAAACCCTTTTTTACTAATTTACAAAAGTTTGACATACTTTTAACAGAAATGGTTCTCTAAAGAACCATTAACCAAATGACTCTTCTTTTTGATCAAGCAGATAACCTTTTCTGGCACCTTTCTTTTTAAGGGTATAGGTCATGTTAAGTGCAGTCAGTATTCAGTAGAAGAGCGCTCAAGCGTGTGATGAGTTTTAAACCTCTTCTGACTCCCTTTATGATTATGATTCAAAAGGGTTTTGAATTTATGCTCAACTTAATTTAAAACCAACATCAGAATCAATACAGATAAAAAAGAAACAAGTATGATCCAGTGTCAGCCTGCTATTAGTTTAACAAATTCTTTGAGTAATACTTTATTTAACAAATTGAAATCAGGTGTGCTGCTGATAGAACAGTTCGGTTCCTGTGTTCTTATTATTTTTCCATTTTCCTCCAAAAAAGTATGTTTTTTTCTACTGTTGTACACCAGTCAGCCATAATATTAAAACATTTAGGTCCCTGTGTCCTTCATGGATTGAACTAGTTTTCCTGCACATCCCGCAGATCCTCAGTCGGTTTGAGAACTGGGGAATTTGGAGGCCAAGTCAATACCTTGAACTCATGCTCTTCAAACCATTCCTGAACAGTGTTTGCTATGTGGCAGAACACATTATCTTTCCTGAAAGAAGTCACTGTCATTTAGGAATACCGATGCAATGACAGGGTGATCCTGACCTTGTCATATGTTTACTTGTTGTCCTTCCAGGGACCAGTTTTGTTAAGTACTGGCCATTTACTGGAAACACCCCTCAAGATTTTTGAAGATGCTCTGATAAAGTCATTTAGCTCTGACTAAGGCCTCATTTACACGGTCAGTTAAATGTGACTGAATTCCGATTTTTTGCTCATATGTGACACAGATCAGATCTGTTCCATGACAGTGTAAACAGGAAATAATGCATACATTCGGATATTTTGAGATCGGTTTCAGGCCTCATTCATATGTGGAAATAAATCAGATATAAATCAGATATGTGCCAATGTGACTGTCATGTAAACAGGCAGATCGGATTTTCCTAGGCATTGCATTCTGTACGTCATTAACATTAAGTCGCTGACTATCAGGTACACTGATGCGCTGCTGATCCCAAACAGATGCGACAATGTGCGATAGCTCGCACCAGTTGCAAGCCACCAGAGAGCAACCCCGAGGTGCATCTGTAAAGGATGGCCCGCCGAAATGTCGTGTAGTTGTAAGAGATGATTGCGGACAAACGTTGACACAGCAAATCGAAAGTTGGCTCATTTTAAAATTTCAGACCCACTGCCCCTCGCTAAAGCCCGCCACAATATTTTCTCACCAATCCTGAGATCTCTCACGCACCCAGACGTTCCTCTGAATGGTCGAGGCCATAATAACTGAAGCATATGCGCAGCTGCAATAATCGCCCTTTTCCGTCTTCTCTGCCTCAAAATCATGGTGTTATCTGGCGAATTTTGCAGAAATCGCAGAGCTAGCATTAAGCATATTTCGCGTTCGTCCGTCTTGGCTACTGTGTGGTGTAACAACCCCCCTCTGCTATAGCCAGTGTAAACAAGCGAATGGTATATGGGTAACAATAAAAAAACCCGTGTAAACAGAAGATTAAAAAAATCAAATATAGGCAACAAATCAAAATTGAGCATCAAGACCTGCAGTGTAAAAAAGGCCTAAGTCACTCATAATGCTTGCCCATTTTTCGCTGCATGGGTTTTGCTTAGATGCTGCAATGTAATGTTGCAGAAGTTGTTTTGACTATGAACTCTTGAATCTTGAATAGATTATCCCACATCTTGACAGGTCCCACTGTAACAAGATAATCAATATTATTCATGTCACCTGTCATTGGTTGTCATATTGTGACTGATTGGTGTATAGTGTTTTTACTGGGAGAAATACACTTATTTTCCATATAAATAGTTTTAAGCAATTTCCTTGACTGCCTGAGACTTTTGAACTGCAAGGTGGGCCTAGCTATGCAGTAGGGCTGCATGATTATGGCCAAAATGATAATCACGATTATTTTGATCAATATTGAAATCCCGATTATTAATCACAATTGTAAGTGAACAAGGCTTTCAGTTCAAAATGAAACCTCAAATGAAAATAAAAAATAATAAAATAAAATTTACCAAAGATACACATACACACACGCACAGACACACACGCACGCACGCACACGAACAAACACGCAAAACTGATGACATTTTAGTCAATAAATTTTAATTTCCTTTTTAGTGAGGCATTTCTATTTAACCCAGTCAATATAGTACAAGTACCCAATAGAACAGACCAAATCTAAATTTTCTTTTAGTGAAACCTATTTCACAATTAAAACAAGGTTATCTTTATTATATTATTGTTACCTTATAAACTCAAGAATACTGTCCATTCATTCCTGACACAGAGACACTCTGACTTGAATGTACTTTTTGCCAACCAACCATGTTAGAAGTACATACCCATACATTTAAATAAAACAAATAAATAGCATCACATCACTAAAAAGTGCAAATAAAAGGAAAATGTGTATGTATTGCCATAAAACCCACATTTGTAAAACTGTTAAAAGTCTTCACCCTCTATGTGTCAGCCTGAACTTCCCTGAACATGTTTTATTCCTGAACAAATACAGTCTACAACCAAATCAGAACAATTTAGGAGCAGCTTTTATTGCATGGATATGGAAAAGGCTACTTATCAAAATGCTTTGTGTGAGAGTGAGAGACTTTGTGTGTGTGTGTGTGTGTGTGCCATTTCTCTCTCCCTGGCACTATATTGGCCCTGCATCCCAAAACTTTTGTCCACACTAGTTATATTTATTCACAGTGCCTCTCAATGGACGTATTTGGACGGTAACGGCGTTCAAATCTAAGGCCAAACGTCGATATTTAGTCATAATTTTCGTTGACGAAAGCAGCACTACACACAGGCACACACACGCACACACACACGCACGCACACACCGGCACACTCGCACGCACGCACGCGCGCGCGCACACAGGCACACCACACACACACACACACACGCACGCATGGGCACACACATACATGCGCGCGCACGCACACTCTCACACACGCGCGCACACACACACACACACACTCTCGCAGGCACGCACGCACACACAAAGACACGCACACACACACACACACACTCTCGCGCTCCTTTTAGGCAGCTTACAGAAGCCCTAATCTCTCATTCGCCCCCTAGTGGTTGGCTGAGAAAGTGTTTGATCTGATGTGCAGCAGGGCTGCTATTAAAATCGCCGACGATCATCTTAATTTAATCGTGGCAGCCAAAATCGTGATCGTGATTAAAATTCGATTAATTGTGCAGCTCTGCTATGCAGTACATAAGACAAAAACACAGTGTTAACAACTTCAAAAAGTCTGACAGTTGCTACAGAGGTTGTGCAACAGCACACAAGCCAGATGCACTTGTGTTATCAGGTATCACCATGGGACAGTTGCGTCAGAAGCCTCTAAAGTATTTTTGTTCTTTGCAGCTGTAGGCCTGTCACAGCTTTACAAATGGTTCTTTACCTTTGAGAACTGAAAATAAAGATGTTTCAGAACAAACCTGACAGCTGAAGCACGTGGTAGAAAGGTGGCCTTTGTCTAGTGAATAGAACTTGAAGATAACAGTGTGAACACGAGTGAATGACATCATGCTGAACCATCTATCCAAAACAAAAATAGCTCTCTTCCCTATATAACTGTTGCTCTTTGGAAACTGTGAGTCGTGTGAAGCACTGGAGATACTCTCATCTCATGTCGTTGGGGGCCAGTCCTCTGGGACTGCTGTACATCCTACAGTACATCCGGTCAGGCAACCAAGGCACAGTCACTGACCTCATGTTCCACCACTGTTCCCATAAATATTCATTTACACCAGTGATCAAAAATCAGCAATGGTGGAAATATAGCCCTTTTTATTCTCCAAACCACAAGTGACCTTGCGTATGTTTTATATGTGTATATGTTTCAATAAGTATAATAATAGTGATAAATCTAAAAAATCGTTCCTTCATAACCATTTCACATGATCTATTTAAAAGATATTTACTTGGTATTGGTAACTATACTGACTGGCTTTTCACACTAAACAATTCTTGTTTAGATGTCAATGATTCAATGACACAATATTTTGAACTGCTAACACATATGTTACAGTGCTAACACAGCTTAGTTTAGTTCACCATTACGGTCCCAGCTGATTTTGCCTAAATGAAACTCAAATGCTGTTTTTGAAAATCACCGTTATCTTTGAAAGACTTTTACAAGATCTGTACTTTACACACGCTGGTCATTTTGAGGGCTAAGCAAACTCATAGTCCTGTAATCCTATTGCATCGACCATTCATACAGTGACGTGAATATGATTATGATCTTAAACCACTGGAGAGAACCCCTGAGGCGGTAAGCCTGTCTAGCTAAGGCTGCCAGCTCTGTGTGAACATTCATTTAGACTACCTTACAGCAGAAAGTGTAGAAAAGCACAGAGCAGGCATACAGGCCAGTTATTTCTCATGCTTGTAAATGTTGGAAAGACTGGAGATGCATCATAAAATGTTAGAGAGTTATGTAGCTGCAACTTGAGCGTATTGTTTGATGCATAGTACTGTACTGTTATAATACTAACTTTAGTTAGTATTGATTGTTACCGATGATGTATTACAGAAATTTTGACTTTTAGGACCTGGTGATGGTTATGACTACTGATTTAGAGAGGGGATGTTATTATGTGCTGCTATAATACTGGATGTGAAGAAACTCCTTTTCTCACTCGTGGTGTTTTTGTGTACTCAGGATCTTTCGGATGATACCGTGTAGTAATTTGATTGTGGAACACAAAATATATTAATTATGCGTCTTCTAATAGCTTGGGGTGGCTGCAATAGTGGTGAGAAAGCATATATATATATGCTATATATTCCATTGATGCAGAAGAGAACCGTCAATTGATTGAATGTATTATCTGCTTTTGACATGACCCATTCCAATTTAATTCGTGGCCCTGTGATCAGTCAACTAATGATATTAGTCCTGCAGATGTAGCCTTCCCTTACCGTTCAAGTGTCTGTACAAAGGTAAGTTATGGCTCACTGAGTGTTTAAGGGAAGAGGATTAGGACTGTGGGTATTATTAGAGCTAGCTAATTATCCTTTTACCTGATCCTTCTTAATTCCAGCATTGCTGTGTTTATTTACCATTGAGCAAGGAAAGTGCAATCGAGTGCTGAGTGACTGCTGTTTTAGAAACTAAATTGTCCATCATCATATAATTTAATGCTAAGCCATTTATGCATACGATGTTAGAATTGCTGACAATTTTCAGCTGCAATTGACCTCACAATTTGAAACATTTAGCAGTGCTAGAATGTAAAATACCGACGTTACCCCTGTATAGACTGTACTGCAATTCATGCAGCGTGTTTTCTTTGGTATAAGCAGGATAAATACAGTAATAAATGAAATTAATTTATAGTAAGAAAAATACAAGGACTTAAAGAAGAACAAAACGAAAAACACGAGAAAACTGGAGACGCTCCACGGGGGAAATTCTGGACTGTAGCAGAACAGGGCAGCAGCCAATCAGCAGCAAGGAGAAATAAATAACGCTCTCAAATTGACTATTTTCAAACCTCGTGCCTCTGAATACAGTGCCACGCCCCCTTGCCCTCATGTTGCTCGTTTATGTTTGGGGCAGCACTGAGCAGTGGAGGTTCATTCTGTTCGAGTGTCTGATTTCCTTGGTAACCGCCGCATGGCGCACCAGGCCCAGACGTCACAGTCAGCTGTACTGAAAGGCAGAAAATCTGTGATGCGAAATTGCGACTTCTGATTCACATGAAAGTGGGTGATTACTGCATTCCAGCAAGTTAGAACCTTCCTAATGTACCCAGAAATCAATGTAAAGTACTTGGGCATAAACATGGCATGAGGTGTCCAAAAAAGACATTGCTGGGGTCAGTCACGACAGGCCCTTTCAGCTAAAAGCCCTAGTGCAAATGCCCTGCTGGTGCTATCAGTAGTTAAATCACTGGCTATATGGCTGTATTCATCGGAAAGGGCTAGGATAGATCACATCTATCTTTTTGTCATGTAATCAAGATTTTTAGGAAACGTCTGGCTGACAGAATAAGCAGAAAGCTCACCAGCTTTAGTTAGTTTAACCACTTAAATAAGCATAAAGGGTCCACTGCCCCCATTTAATTTAAGTATAACCTGTCAGTTTGAGTTTCTGAAAAAGAAGTCTTAAGAAGTAACACACCTAGGATTATAAGGGGTTCATGATTCTAAATTGCTGTTGCTCTGTTTTGCCACCATAAGCCTTGGTTTCCTCTAATGCATAGAAAAGCATGAGTCCTTTCCCTTTCACAAGGTACTGTGTGAGTTTTAGCAAATTTCCGACCACTACCGCCCACAAATACCATAATTAAAATGCTGACATATTTTAAAAAGTGTCTATTTTTCCTACAATTTTTTTTTACTAACAGTGCAAAGTGTTCAGGCAGATGTACGCTAAGGTCTTCTGTGGTGTTGACAGCCTTTAAGTCTCTTGTTTATCCTGCATCAGGAAGCAGTTCAGTTATATATTGCAGCATGTGGGCTGCTCATATTTTTAAGCGTCAGCTCCTTTTGGTAAATCCAGCTGCAGGCTACGGAGAACAGTTCTAAGCAGGTTTATTCAACATCAGTTCTAACAGTCAATTTACCAGACACTTTTTGAGAGACAAAACAGTATGGAACGCTCAAATCTGTGGAGAAGTAGATATGAAGTTGTTGGTTTTATATCTGAAATGGAACAACCTTGAGAATGTATGGTGCTGTTTCTCAGTGCCTCTGTCTGATACTGTTTTTATCTCTTTCCAGTGTCCAGTGTCATGAAACTTAATCCACGCCAGGCTCCGTTATATGTAAGTAAAACATCATAAGTTCCTTCTGTGTTCCTGTTTGTTTAGTGAAATGATTGGAACAGATCATTTTATTGCTGACAAGCACAAGGCACTGTTTTCATGTCCCAGAGCATATGAATGTAAACATATGATGACTAGGTTGAAGCTGATTCCAATGGAAAGGCCTTCAGGACTAATGCTGCAGTCACACTCAAAATGTTCAGTTTGTGTTGCTTTGTGAAACAAGTCTAAACTGCATAGCCAACTGACTAACTATAGATTCAGATTCAGATCCATCTTTATTGTCATTGCACCTTGTGCAACGAAATTTGCAATGCATTGTGGATATAAAAAACATTCACATTCCTCTTACTCACACACATGCACACACACACATAGGAGAGAAGATAGATACATAAAAACTATAAACAGTGAAAAGAAAACACAACACACAATACAATACCATTTCAAACAGTCTCTGCATAGCATGCATCTCTCCTTTATATGTTATTTATATGTATATTTATAGTCAGTGTTGAAGAAACAAAATAAGCATTCTTATATCTCCCATTAAGTCATACTGTGTCTTTAACCACATCCACAAGACCCACAAGTGTTAATGAAGAGATGGTTTGGTTTTGGTGACTGTTGATGACTAGTATTTGTTAGCTTCAAAGCTCCAGTTCTACTTTCTAGCATTTCATGTTATGATTTGAAAGTCTTTCTACTAAGAGAAGTAATGAAAAGAAAAGTAGGAGCTAATGGACAAAAAAGTGAAGAATGCTGCCAAAATGAGTTGTGTTGAAATTTGTGTTGAGTTGAAATTTTACAGTTGAAATCACTGAAGTAAATTTCACTAAAATCTTTTTCACCATGTAGAACTATATCAACTGTTAAAGCTTTATGTCTGAATTGGTCACAAGATTTTTTAAATATTTTCAAAAAGTGGGATTTTCACAGTTAGCCAGATAACTTAAACCAAGAGCCTGGATTATCCAGAAGGGGGAGATGTAAGGAGACCTCATGGTTGACAGATCTCAACACTTGAATTAAGTTACCAAGCTCTTCCTTTGTGAAATATGCCCACCCTTCTAAGACTCCACCACAGTAACTCAGAGCTATCAGCACCTTTCAGAAGCACAGAAACAGCAGAGGCGTGTACAGCTGGTGTCGCGTTACTGTCCTGCCAGCCCTCACCCGCACACCGAGTGCAGTCAACAAAGAGGCGCTCCCTCGGACGGGATTTTCCCTGCTGCTGTGAAATGTGATACACCTTCAAAGACACCTATTCTGGTGCTAACACGCTGCAATTAAACAGGTGAAAAGATATCAGATCTATCAAAAGGCTGCCATCGCTGAATGCAGCGATGACAGTGATAGTGGGTGGAGTGTAATGGTCCGCTTATATACACTGAAGAACATAGCTCTTCTTACCCGCCACTGCTCTTTCCTACTTTTCCCAAGGATTCTATTGCAATATGGAGCGATATTTTGTTTCCAGTTCCTAAAAGTGCAAAGCACGTACAGCATAGTTCATATTCCCTCTTTTCACCGCTGAGGGGCTCAAATTAGAGGTGTTATCATGAGTTTGCCTACTTTAGCTGGTTAGTAGCAACAGGAGCAATAGTTTGGATATAAAACCAGAACAGTTACTAATAATAGCTCCATTGTTAGATGTTTTCAACTCTCTTATGATCACATTAAGAATACATATTTTTGACATTGCTCCAAAACTGAACCCATATTTACATCATGTTATGGCTTTACTTTTATAAATGGTTTTATGTTTCTATATCATGTATATATCTGTCTCTGTTTAGACATTAGTTTCTTGTGGTGAAGGGTGGAGTCCTCTAGAACATCAGCATGTTGCCGTTAAGTGTGAGGTTTTGTGCAACCTCTCTGTGGTAATCTCAGCAGGCCAAGAAGAGCATGATTTCCTGTCAAAGTACAACTTCAGTTATTCCTCCCCACAGTTAACTCTTATTTTTCTATCGAATTATAGGTTTTGATAAATCAATGGAGGAAGAGTAGCTCCGAAAGCTTGTCAGCCTAGATTTATTTGTCCAATAAGAAATACTTCTGAATACTGCATTCTCCACTTTGGCTAACTTATATATAGTATACAGTACTGTGCTGAGTTAGGCCACTTTGAAAACAAGAGCAATGGGTGTTTATTCACATCTGTATTACTAAATATACTAAATAAAAAGAATAAAAATAACATTATACAGTAAATAGTAATTTTATGTACAGTAGATTAATGTGTGCGTTCTGGAAGCCCAGTATTACTTTTTGACTCAATTGGTCACAAGCAGTCAGCTACTTTTTTACAAACAATACAAATCTTGTTTGTTTGCATTTGTTCTAACTTGAAAGAGAGTTTATCACACACTGAGAAAAATGCTTTGAATCATTTGCGAAGGTGCCTAAGGCTTTTGCACAATACTATTATATATTTGTGTGTATATATGAAGTCAGCATACGAGCTTATGAGCAAAGTTTATGGAACGAGTACTAGGTAAAATGCAAAATCTTTCCCTCATGCATATGCATTTGAGGTAAAGGTGTGAAAAACGTGGGAAGATCACACATAACGAGGGTGGGGATATTACACATGAGGCTGAATACATTCAGCTCACTAACATGCTGAGAAGCCCTCTTTACCAACAGCAGCAGACACAGAGGCTGGACAGAGTCATGAGCCTCAAACACATGCTGACAGAATGTTTACAATCAAAGTATCACTATAATCTTTCAGGCTCAGATGTGTGAGAACACAGTGCAGAATATGCTGTGTTGCGAGCTGAACTGCACCCTGTAGAATGCTTTGCTGAATAATATCCTGTATTTACACTAATTCACTGTACTTTTATTTAGTGTTTTGTCATGAGTTTGACATGTTGTCTTTTAAACCCTGTATCACATGAATATGCGTGTGGTAGGTGGGGCTACATACCATTAGTGCATGAGCACTATGAACACTTGGAACAGAGAGTTTTATTTTGACTTTATATTATATTTTATATTATAAAGTCGTAGCATTGTCACGTCCCTGGTGTACTCAGGATGCCAAAATAAAAGACCCAAACATTAAATAATTCCCCAGCGCCTCCCGGTGGTTGCAGGCGAGAAATAACAAACATAAACAACTACCCCGGGATCAATAATTTTTTCTGATTCTTATTCCAAGGCACAGTTTGTGCTGTATTTGCATTTGTATGCACCGTACCTCTTGCCCTTAGTGTAATAAAAGCCTTTATGATTGTTTTTTTTCGGCCTGTAAGCTGCATGCCAAATATTGCCAAAATATTGTAAAAACTCAATATTGTGCATCAGCCCATAGAAGATTAATTTGAAGTTATATTGTGTGTTGTTTTGTGCACATGTTTGGACATTCTTAGGCTATTTTATCTTGTCTCATAAACCACAGGCCTCAGCACAGGCACTGCTTTACATACATTGACATTTACTGTGGTCATTAAATGTCTAGCATTTAAAACTGGAGTTCATTCTCTCATTAAAGAATATTCCAGAATTTGTTAGGGTAATTTCTTTTTGCTGCATCTGTGCTGTTCCATTTGTTATTTTAAAGCGTGTCCCCTGTACATAGAATAGAACAGACAACACATTGTTTTGAAACTCATTTATAATAGATTAGGGTGGCACCGAATATTCGGCCTCCGAAAATTTTTACCTGAAAATGGGTAAAAATCCATTTTTGGTTTCGGAATTTTTTTTTACGCGACCAAAACAGTAATGACGCAAGCAACAACTGCCACCTGCGCCTGCCAGATTGGATTAGAGTCAACATGTCTGCCGTGTGGGTGCATTTCCATGGCATTTCCAAGAAAGACATGCGGAAAGGCTTTTGTAAAGCACGCAATGGCAAATTTTCTAGAGGGGGTGCATCCACAAAGACTTTGTCAATATCAGGATTAATTCATCATATAAAGTATAAAAACATCCTGATCGCCATGCAGAGTATGAATCACAGAATAGGCAAGACCCGTGAGCACACCCACTCGGTGTTTTTGAAAGGCAAGAAAGTTTTCCAGTAATTGCGCCGAGGCTAAGGGCATTACACAAAAGATAGTTATTACACAATTTTGTTATAGGCCTACAAAGGCGATATTTTAAGTTTTTTTCCTTGTTCTGAATGCACTTTGTTCAGAATAATAAAATGCACTTGAATTCACTTGTTTTATGAGAGAAGATATTTAATTGTGATCCTTCCTCAACTGGGGGAGTTTAAGTATCTTGAGGTCTTGTTCACGAGTGAGGGAAGGATGGAGCGGGAAATCGACAGGCGGATTGGTACAGCGCCAGCAGTGATGCGGGTCGTGGTAAAGAAAGATCTGAGCCAGAAGCCTAGGCTCTCGATTTACTGGTCGATCTACGTTCCTACTTTCATCTGTTGTCATGAGCTGTGAACAGTGACTGAAAGAATGAGATTGCAGATACAAGCGGACGAAATGAGTTTCCTCCGTTGGGTAGCTGGGCTCTCCCTTAGAGATAGGGTGAGAAGCTCAGTCATCCGGGCGGAGCTCAGTGTAGAACCGCTGCTTCTCCACATCGAGAGGAGCCAGATGAGGTGGCTCAGGCATCTGGTTAGGATGTCTCCTGGACGCCTCCCTGGGGATGTGTTCCGGGCATGTCCCACCGGGAAGAGACCTCGGGGAAGACCTAGAATACGCTGGAGAGACTATGTCTCTTGGCTGGCCTGGGAACGCCTCAGGATCCCCTGGACGAAGTGACCGGGGAGAGGGAAGTCTGGGTTTCCCTTAGGCTGTTGCACCCGCGTCCCAGTTAAGCAGGAGATAATGGATGGATGAACATCTTATTTTAGGCATTTCATGAGTGGGGCTAAGTCAGATATTTTATTTCAAATTTTATTAGTTGAATGCTCAATAAATATGTTCATAGTTTTTTAACAAGAATATTAATTCATGCAATTGCAATGCTTTGACTTTGAGCATCTTTAAAAGCGCTCTATAAATAAAATGTATTATTATAAGTGCACTGTCCCAGCCATAACAGCAATATTACAAAAAACTGGTTTAATAATTTCTTTAGGTGTTTCCGTTTCAGTTTTCGGCCAAGTATTTCCTCTTTTTTGGTTTTCAGTGTATCCATATAATAGATGCCATTGGGCAGTTGCTGAATTCTGTGAATAAATAATTTAAATATTTGTTTGTATAAT
>JBBPDE010000038.1:480108-495757 GCA_037974605.1 Nannopetersius ansorgii | reverse complement strand
CGGCAAACATAAAGCTCTATAAAGACGTGCGATGGACAGATAACTCAGGCAAACACAAACAGGGCTTAAATAGTGACGTAAATCAGGGGCAAACGCAAACAGGTGGAAACCAAGGACATGTGACACAAGCATCAAACTGATGTAAACAAGACACGTGACAAACTAACTAAATAGAACAGGCTATCAAAATAAAAGTACCCAAAACACAGAACAGAAACATGACCAAAAGACAACAGAAAAGCAGTGTCACTAACCTTAGCTGGCTCACAACAAATTCTACAATGATTTCATGACCATTATCAATATTGATAAGCCTTAAATATCCCACTGTAATATTGTTCAGCCCTAATACTGTCGCCAGCACCTGCTTGTGGTTATTTTAAATTGACCGCTGTTTGTGATAATTGATCCATTTCTGTCCTTATCTTTCAGTAGGAAACTGTGGGGAAAGTATGAATGCGCTGGTCTTGATGGTCACTGTGGTTCTGTGGAGTAAATGTTTAACTGAGGAGTGAGTGGCGTGAGGAGTGAGGGGCTTCGCCTGTTTACTTAGTCAGAAAAAGGGAATTTGGTACAGACTGAAAGACTCGGGGACATGTTCCCGTTTTTTGTTTGCTCTTGATAACTAACATCAAAGGCCTTTCTGTCCTGTGTCACATTTGATTGTCAGCAATACTTAGGTGAGCACAAGGTCACTCGCTGTCCATTTTGTCAGCTTTATCCGTTATGTAAGTTTTTCTTTGGACTGACTTGACCATGCCGCTCCTGCCAACTTGTCTGTCTGCCCTGTCAAGCCTGGAGAGAGGTGGCAGCAGTCAGGCCTGTCAACAAAACGTGTGCCCCCTGATCTGATTAAGGGCTCAGGTGGATTGGAGCAAGCAAAGCAGATAGCAGGGTGCACAGAGGCCTTCAGAGAGAGCATTCATATTATCTGTCTGGGTGCAGTCAAGCATCCCACACTGGACACCATACAGCCTGACAGGACAGAAGATCAATATTTACCTACTGTAATATGGTTTGCACACTATAAACACCAAGGTAGAAATTTATTTCATTAGTGAAGCAAGCCTTTAAGCATATTAAACAGTTATAATAAGGTAAACTTCGAATATGTTCTACAATTTATATTTATAGTTCATGAACCTGACCTGTATAGAAATATGTGTAGTCATATGTGCTTGAGCATACTGCTGGCTGACCCACAAAGCAATGACACATTTTTCTGAAATATTTCCTTGTCTTTACATAGACTTTGTTTGATGTGAGGATGCATTATCAGCTGCTTATGCCCGCACAGTTTCTGCAGTTTAATTGAGTATAATTCAGCATTCTCTTTGTTTTCTTCATTCCAAACTACACATACCTGACTGAAGACATAATCAAGTAAACAAATACTGCATCTCCCTAAACACTCAGCCATTCACCCCTGCATATAGATCAATGGCCTTCCGGAATGCATTGACGTAGAGTGTGGTTAGCTTAGCTGGTCTTTATGGCCTGGGTCAGTGATTTACTGTGGGTCAGGGTGATTTACTAATGCCAGTCTAGGCTGATGATGAGTGGGTGTGGTACGAAAAGCCGATGGGCCTTGAGAAATATTTCCAGGGTGGGCGTGAGATTCCAGCTGTAGTTTTTCTTTGCTGGTGGTTTTTCTGATAGAATATGTTAAGGCCAGTAAGATAAGATAGCATGTTTCTTTTAATCCATGTTAATGATTGAGCGCTCTGGAATATTATTCTAATTTCTAATTTCCCAAACATCACGGCATTATGACGAGGGCTCTTGTCATGTTTTATAATGACTTGAGAAAAGATAAAAAAAAAAAAGAAGGCCAAAAGAGGGCAGCTATTGCTTCTTCCTCTTTGAGCCAACAAATGAGAAAAAAACAGGCACAGTGTTGGTATATAAAACACTGCTCTGCTTTATTCTTAGAGGACTGTCTTTAAACTTGGACTTTGACCATGTCTTGTAAGTGTGGTTTTCTGTGGGGTGAGACTTGGCCGTCATGTTTACAGCAACCACAGGCTCCAGCCACTGTGGTTATGGACTGGGTGTGGGTTGCCATATAGATAATGACTTGGGTTTACTGCTGTAAGGAAGGAGACACCTTAACACTGTCATTTACTGAAGTTTACAGGAACATGTGGAAAAAAGAACCATTTCAGTGTGCAGCCTGAGGTCTACTAGCACTCATGGCATGTCTATAGGGGCATTACAGCTAAATATAATCATTTTAATATTTTTTTTTGTTATCTTCATAGGGAACATATGACACATGGGTAAGGATTGTATCACATACTTGTGCAGTAATAGTTCACTATTTATAAATAATATTTACTAGTAATTGCATGGTCATATACGATATTTAATGGCATTGTGTTGACACAAGGGGCCTTAAATTAAAGGTAGAACTTTACTGAAGGACTTTACTTTTGTTTATAAGGCTTTATAACACCTACATAGGCCTTTCATCAAGTAAAGTTGTAGACGTTTTCTTTATAACACTTACTGTATATATACATACTTTGCACTTTGCACACAATTCAGCATCATTTGTTAGCCAATTCATCAGTGGTCAGAACCTCCACAGGACCACAAGTAAGCAGGTTTTATTTGGGTGGTGGATTGTTCTCAACACAGCAGCCATACAGAATTGGTAGTTGCATATTAGAGTGTGTGTGAATGTTTGTGTGTGTGTGTGTGCTGGAGTATTTAAAGTCCTCAGTGTCGTTTATGGACATGGAATATTTCACCAACCAGCCAGCTGTATTTTGTGTCCAAAAACTGATGAGTGGCTAGTGGTTGACTAACACAAACTCTGCAGCCTCAGATGAACTTTCATCAATAATTTTGCATCTGCAAGATGGACCAATATGTTACATGTGTCTAACCTGTTGATATGTAGTGAGTGAAATGAAATAGTGACATCTCTCTCTTTCTCTCTCCTTCTCTAGCTCATGACTGCAGTGAGTCAGTCAAGGTCACCGTGTGCTCCGCAGACCCAGATGGTCTCATTTATCAGCTCGCCTCAGAGCACATGTGCTTTGTCCAGGACCTGGCCTTCGACATGGCCCAGTTCCTGGTGGGTGCGGTTGGCCGGGCCGACATACTAGAGAGCGCTCTGCTGTTGGACGAGCATCAGATTCCGCTGCAGGAGTGTGAAAAGATGGACCAGAACCTGGCCCTCGCTCTGTCTCACCTCACACTGCCCCCTGGGTGGAGTCTCCTGGGGAACTGCAAAGGTAAATCTATTACACATCTGCCACATTTATCTTACTCTTCTCCTCCTAGCACTTATTTTCACTGTATGTAACAGTAACAGTATGTAACAGTAGTCATTTTCCTTGATCATCAGCTCTAAATGTACTAATTGACAGAACCTTTTCTGAGAATTGGATCTAAACTGTGAAAAGTCTAATTTAATAATCTTGACAGCCAAAATAATGGCTGCAGAAGGACTTAATATGATTAATATGAGGTGTTTTTAGCTTTAGGTTGACTGAGTTTCATGCCTTCGCCATTGTAGGAGCAGGAGAAGAGAGAACTGATGTAGAGATGAACAGAAACAGAACGTTAGGTGGTGGAGGGGGTGGAACAATGTGTCAGTTGTAAAGAAGGACATTTTTTAGGACGTTAGATTGATGAAGGAGGACCTTCTGTGTGGTCTTCCTCCTAAACTTTAGCTATTTCGTTTCTCCATGAGGAGACGTTTGCCAGCAATATATAGTACTTTCATCTCATGGTCATAATAACAACAGAAATGAGAAACCTGTAGGGGGCGTTTGAGAATCAGAATATGAGCTCTTCATTTGCTGCATTAATTAAAAAAAGGGCTTTTGCTGTGAGTTCTGAACAAATATTAGAGCATAGTAGAAATTGAGATAACATTAAGTAAACATTATTTTTTTCCTTTGAATGGTCTAATTAGTTGATAAAGAACACTCTGAAATGACAGCAGAAGCTGCAGTTATGCTTGGTCCATTTATTTTAATTCATCTCATGCAGTTTAGTGCTCACTGTGAGAGGAAATGATCATTCAGACACCATGTTAGAGTTATGATTCATATTAGTTGCACTGAATATGAAATTAAGGAAAGTAATTTGGGCAGCTTCTTAGAGAGCACTTTTGAACCAGATATTAAGACAAAGCAGAGTTATGAATCTACATTAGTTAATATTTTTAAAGCCATGGTTATTTATAAAACACAGCTAATAAAAAACAATATATTTCTGTGTGTAGCTTTTTTGGCAGCATCAAGTTTTGTACATTTGCGTTGAGATAAACGCTTGAGGCAATAACACTTTATCCAGCCTCTTTATTTAGTGCCTGTTTTTGTTCCTGTGCCTTGACCAAAATATATGTGGGATATTACCTTAAACTGAACCAAACATAACATCAAACAATAACCCACTTTGTCTGAACCGTCCTGCTTCAACGTTCCACTTTAGTGTCTGTTTAACAACTATGTTTGCTACAAGACTTGCACCAGTTCATTAGTGAACTGATATTTATATATTTTAGCCACAGAAACACCAGCAAGCTTTCATTTTAAAAGCAGTTTCCTCTGGGATCAATAAAATGTTTTATTAAGATTCTGATTCTGAGTTTACTCTAAAGCTTGGCTCTCCAGTGTCTCTCAACCATTTCATTTTTAACCACCTCCATACAGCCTGCCAACTGTTTTGTCTAGATTTACTTAAAACTGGTTTACTTTTATTTCATTGCCTATTTTTACTTTTCATCATTGTATTCAGTCATTGCATTTGGTTCTCAGATCTTATTTAACTCATTCGAATTAGCTTCTTTGTACATACAAATTTGAATTTGCTTACTTATTGCTTTGTTTATTTATTTATGTACTTCTGTTTTTGTTTTTTACCTTGATTGTTGTCAGTGTGGTCAGTTGGTTGTGTTTTGAGATGATTATTCCATTTTAATATTTTTAATCCCAAGTGCTTGCCTACATTGTAAACAAAGGTTACCCTCTATGTATCCTCCAGTAAAGATAAAGATTGATTGGGTGACAGTGGGCAGATATATAAAAACGTAATTGTAATTACAGTATGGCAAAGTGATCTAATAATAACACATCCAGCTTAATTATGTGCTTCATGTGCAGTACTGTGCAGCAAGTTATAACAAGGGCAAGCTGAAACGCCACATTAAAAAGAGCTTTGATGGGACTAAATCACAATTACAAAAGCAGCTACATAGGTGTGACATATTAGGCCAAATGGCAATTAGATGTCTGGTGACCTGCGCTTTAATGAGTTTGCAAAACAAATGAGTCAGCTCACAGGGTTTCAAAGAGCATAGTGCTGGTAGATTTCTGCCTTCCTCACCCATCCGTTAAACAACTGGAATCTTTCCATCTCCTAGAATGGTCCTGTATTGTAGTGTACATGTTCAGGACTTGAACGGCAGCATTCCAGCGAAGATTAAAGATGTTTTGAAGCCAAACGGTGGCCCTGCTCCTTGTTATTGATATATTACTAGGCGTTTCTGTTCTAATCTCTTGTATTCATGTCTTATTATGAGCATAGCTGTTGTGACTCACCTCAAATGATTTGGCTCAAGGAGAATAAGTGTGTGTGTGAGGAAAAGAACATGTGATTGCATGTGTACCAGAGACCAGGTGTGACCTAAGCATAGTGCATGTCAAAGCAGCGCTGCTAGTAATTGTCCATAGTCTTTTCAGCAATAGCGTTTTGCTGAAGGTTAGCATTAGCATGAGTGTTCATTTTAGCTATTCTGACATGGCAAAAGAGGGGAGCTATTGCTGCTTCCTCTTTGGGCCAACAAACAGTGGTCATATTGTGCTGTGCAAAGGTCTTGAGTCATCACTCATTTCTTTGTATTTGTTCTGAATCACCATGCTGGTGCAAAAAGACTAGTTTAAACTGTCTAATCTCTAGCATGCTGAATATGATAAAAGAAAGAAATGGAAACAAAAGTTTTACTATGACATGCAGCAAAGTACCTAAAGATACAAGGTGTGCTAACTGCTCAGCCTTCAGCACCACCAGTATACTGATCACCGCCTAATCATCTGGAATCATCTGCACCTGTTTCTTCACTGGTTCAGGAGTTAAATGGCTTTGTTATGCCTCAGTGATTCATACATGGGCTCTGTGTGGCTTAACAAAGAAAAAAAAACATTCCTCTGAAACCGGTCACTGAAAATGAGAGTCTTTGCAAGTCCTTCAGGAAGTCTGGAGAACTGTTCCTCAAGACTACATTAAAATACAAGAAAGTCTAACACTTTGGAAGTAAAATATAAAATATATAGAAATAAGGGATGGCTCAAGAATTTTGTACAGTATTATAAATCACTCAGTCTCTCATTTATAACAAATCAGCTGACATCGAAGTGAATGCGAGGATTGTCTAATATCCAGTAGTAATACCTTAAGAACCAGTGCCCATGTCTTATTTCCTGCTCTCTGAATGTGCTAATGTTTTCATTTAGCTCCAGAGTCTCAGGAGACTTTGCTGCACTTTGCTGCCCGCCGAGGACTCCACCAAGTGGCCCGTTTCCTCCTGCAGCAGCCAGGAGCCCAAGAGGCACTGACCCTTTCCAACAAACAGGGAGACACCCCAGCTAGCTTGGCCCATAGCCGTGGACACAGCACATTGCTGGAGCTTCTTACACAGTAAGTTTGACATCAAAGCACCTGGCAACACATGGCTATGAAAGTGAACTTTGGGTTCACCTCAGAAGCCTCTTTGAGGAACTGAAGTGTAGACATATGAACGCCTCAGAATGTTGCCAATGGCCAACAGTGCATAAAATCTCATAGGTACCAGTTAGTATGGGCTGATTAACATAATGCTAATTAGACCTAGGCTATCTTTGGTTTATTATGAGCAACATATTTCTTGGTGGCGGGATTAGTTATGTGGTCAAGGGTAAGTCAAATTAAGTGATTTGCCATTTTTATTATTGCTTGTGGTGATGCAGGTTTGTTGTCACAGTAACCATTGCTGCTCCAAACATTATACACACATCTCTCATCATCAAGTACTATCACAGGCTGAAGTTATGATAGAGTAGTTTTTGAGCTGTGGATGTTTGTGTGCTTTGTTCTTGGCTCAGTTGCAAAGTGGTTAAATCACTAATTCACTTGGGAGACCTGGGTTTAAGCCCCACTTAGGCGAGAATGCTGTTTTTCTAATTTTAGAGTCCTTAATCTACCTTCCGGCCAGTCTAAATAACTCACTCTTGTTCTTGTTCTGTAATTTGATGTGTTCTGTCATCTCTGCTCTTAATATTGTGTCTAGCCACTTTCACACATGCACTACCGCCATGACCCTTTTAAGACATTACCCAGAGGAGCTGCAAGTGTGAATGCAAATGTCCAAATCTGTTAAACCAGACATTAAACAGACTTAGCCTTTCCAGCATCCTCATACAAAGTCGATGTGTGAATAGAGGAGGTAATTTTCTTAAGAATTCCTTTGAGCTAGTAGTGGTTATCATGACTGGTGTGAAACAACCATTCAAAGCTGGAGAAGAAGGGTCATTTACATGAAGACAACAATGAAAATGTCTAACCAGTGAAAATATTTATTGAGAAACTTCCAAGATTTCTAAATATTCAGCGATGTCCAGGGTAGATGGGTGAGTCTTCAGCTCGGACCCCCACCTCCAGAAAACCACATGCATTATTTCCAATAGATAAGTGTGTAATATATGGAAAACCTCCTGCTTTGCCTGAACCTGATTCTCCATACATTATCTAGAATTCATAAGTATATTTAACTTCAGTTGTGCAGACTTACAATAATGATATCAAAATCTGATTCATCATTTATTTTTGTTATGTACATTAGAAACTTTAGAGTAAAATGGACAGTCCTCCTCTTGTTTCTTCATGTTTACAGACTGCATCATTTGAAACAGTTATTAAAGTATAATTGGGAGATTTTCACTAAAACTGAGGTCACATTTGGCCTTTCTAGTGACATCAGGCCTCTATGATTCAGAGAGCAATACTGACTTCTTTCATTCGGCCTCTCTGAAGAAAGTCCACTCCACCCAGGATTGCGCAATACCATAGGTCAGACTGAACGGGTTTCACCCATTACACTTCATAAAGAGCAAACTGACTTCAGCCGAGAGGAAGCCTCACAGAAGTTTACTTTGAGAGGAATATCTGTATTTGGTGTCTTTGCAAGTAAACAGCGTGAAGTGTATTGGACTGAGTACTGATATATTTTACTTTGAGTGTATGTAGGAGTGTATTGCCAGTGGGTTCGTTTGGGTGTGTCTTTTGAATAGGTGGTATGTTTTGGGCAGGGAGGAGACGGGTACCCAGGATAGAACAGAGACACATAGACGGATCCCCTGTGGTGCTGGTGTGGTGCAGCACCACTCGTGTCTGAACACCTACTCCCTGTCAGTGGGCACCCAGCCTGATACAGCTCCAGGCAGCCTGCAGGCAGATTTACAAGATTTGTACCGCCTGATCCACCACAACACTCATGGCGAGGTGAGTCACGCTATCCAGTACACTTTCCCTGTCATCTGTCTCTCTTTCACTTTTTCTACTCTCTTCTCCTTTTTCTCTGTTAAGCAATAGAAGTCAAATTTGCACAATTTCTCCCCAAATGTTGCCAATCACCCAGGGTATCGTACATCTAGAAATTCAAAGTTATTCACTGGAGCTAGTTTAGCTAGCCACAGATGGAAAGCATACACCTCACCAGCTAGCATCTCACTGCATGCCTTAATCATCATACAGTTGCCTCACATCACCTCTAGTCATTAAGCTTGCTTATGTGAAGAATAATACTGATAAAAGTGACAAAGAAGTGCTTTAGTTTGTCAGAGTGTTTATTAAAATTACATATTTATACACGTTTGATGAAATATTATTACAGTATATATTTTTATCAAACCTGTTATTCACATACATTATTTTTATGATGATTATGGACTATAAAATGAATTGCCCCTTGAGAACATTTTCATCAATATATTAATGTGCGTCAGCACAAGCACAGTGAATGTTCGGACGGTGCCTTCAGACTACAAGAGAGTGAGATAACAAATCAACAACTTGTTTAACTATCGCTAATTGATAAGACGTAAATAGCAGCCTTCTTAAGCAAGAGAAAATTCTGTTCTTTTCTTTACTTTTTAAGGGAGGTTCTGAAGTTCAGCCACAGTCAGAGGCACCACATACTGCCGGAGAATGTGCAGACAACCCGGAGACAGGACAGGCCTGTTCTGAACAGCCACAGCATGACTCCCTCGATACCAGTGAGCAAGTGTTCACTGCTGCATGTGTGAAAGGAAACGAAAACGAGCTCAGCGGCTGTTGTCCAGGTCCACTTCGGCAGAGGGAGCGTGACAGCGATCCCGCGCCTCCCTTGGACAACAGCGGCAGTGACGAGAAGCGGGTGTGTGCTTGTGAAAACATTGAGGAAGATTACGGACTGCAGGCACAAAGTGCAGCTGCATGTGTGGAAGACCTGAGAAAAGAGGAAGATAGTCCTGACTGCTTACGGAGCAAATTTGTGGGCGACAGCACAACCCACCAAACCTCATCCTGTGGAGAGGAGGGAGAGGAAACTGATAGAGTACAGGACTCGGACTGTGAAGCACAGAACACTGCTGAGGGGCCTAAAAGGGAGGTCCAGGCAGAGGGGTGCAACTCTGTGAGGCCAGAGCAGGACCAGCTTCTGGAGGACAAAGAACAGAGAGCAAAAACAGCAGCAGAAATGGGAATCACTCAGTCTTTGGACACACCAGAAAGTTCTGATGTGGAATCGTGTTCCCAAGGCACAGAAAGCAATGATGAGAAAGACTTGGACAAGAAGAGTGTTAGTTCTTTGGAACCAGAGGAGAAGGGCGGGGCAATAAGCAAGGAACCTGTGGGTTTGCATCCAGCTGTGGATCAACCGTCTATTACCTCATGTGAAAACGATTCTGAGAAAGGCACCAGATGTATAAGTCCATCCTCTACAGCAGATGCACTGCATTCGTTGGAGGAACAGAAAGAACTGGATGCCAGCGAAGGCTTTTGTGAGCAAACAGTAGCTGAACAATTCATTGATGAACAGAAAAAACCTGGTGAAGACAGTACTGATGGACAAGAAGAAAGTACCCCTGTAAATTTGTGTACTAATGCTGAAAGCCTTCAAGAAAAATCTGATACCACTGGTCACCATGGAGATACATCTGATGGTACAGAAGAAAGATACCAAAAGAATGACATTGTTGAGATGCATCAGGCACCCTTAGAAGCAGAGAGAGATGAAGATGCGAAAATGTGTAATTCAGGTTTTGAACTTGATAGTATGTCTCCAGTGACACTAAATGATGTCTTGACAGACAGCACCCACTCTCCTGAGCAAAAAACAGAAACAAGCACTGAAGAACCACCAAACACAGGGGAAGTAGACCCACTGGAGGTAATAGCAATAGGAATTGAGAGTGAGAGACAAAAGTCAGAAAACTCTGGTCATGTCTCACAGCCTGAAGTAGACTCAGAGCCTGAGTCTCCCACACCAAGCAGTGAGGACACCTTAGAACCTGAGGAAACTGATTGCTGTACCAAAGAGGTAGATGGACTTTCTTGCAATGACCAGCAAGAAGGTCCAGAGCAGGACAACCCCATAGATGCACTTCAGCAAACAGCAGATTGCCAGGCTATAAAGGAAACTTTGACAGAAGACACGGAGAACAAGAATTTTTTAGAGAGTCAGGACTGTTTTGAACGCGAGACAGGAGGAATTATCCTGGAAGGTTCAGATGCTCAGCTGGTGCACGAGATGGATCTTTTTCCTTTTGTTCCTGAACAGGGACCTACTCAAAACTCTGCAATTGACCAATCAGAAAAAGAAGAAGAACTGACAGATATCACTACTGAAAACTGTCAAACAGCAGAAAATAATCAAAGCATTCCTGAACAGGAAACTGTTTCAGAAGAAAGAAAGGAATCGTGCAACATCAGAGCTACTGAAAACAGTCACACTCCTGAGGATAATGTTCCCGAACAGAGAGCTGTTTCCCAAAACTCTGCAGTTGACCAATCAGAAACAGAGGAATTGTGCGACACAACAGCTACTGAAAACAACCCAACAGTCATGAGGGAACAACTTGAGTTATCTTCGGACTACAGCGACTCTGTGGGTGGTGTTTTGTCTACCACAAATGTGTCTGATACAGTAGACATTTCTTTCTCACTCGAGGAGCAATCAAGTGCGATTGAGCTTAAAAGGGAGCTTAACTCTGAGCCAGGGTTGGTGGACACACATTCTGAGGATGTAGAATTAACTGAGGCACTGGAAACAACGACTGAACTACAGGGGGATACACATACCAGTGGTCTTCAGAAAGGTGAGCTGTTCTCAAACCTCAAAGACAAATTCATGTAGTCAGGCTTTAATTAGGTTAAAGCAAGCAGCATTTGTTTTACATTGTTTTAATCTACCAGATAAGGATTATACACAACCTGTAGTAGTACATACAAACTGTAGTTATTACCTTCTAATGATGTACCAAGATATTCTAAAACTGATCTCCCGTGTGTGAGGTCACATATGTATGCAGCTATTCTTTTATACACATTTGAAAGCATGGCCATGAATTTCTATGTAATGCAGGTGTTACGAATGTCAAATGGCAATGAAGTTATAAAAAAGAACAGGATGACGATAAGGCATGCTCTTATGTCATCTGTCACACCAATGACAGGAAGAGCGTGAAAGAGTCTTCCTATAAAGGACTCCACCTATTATTAACCAAAGCACAGTAATTATTTCTTTCCATGCTCAAAAGAATCATTAAAAAGAACATGTGTACCTCTATCATATCCAAGCCAGAAGGAAGCAGGGCGTTCTCATGTATCCCAAGATATATTTACAACAGAATGTAGCTTAGCAACAGGTGATGTCATCAAGATAAACCAGGAAAAGCAAAGAAGAGGTTGCCCTCTGTTCAACCCTTTTCCTGGCTGTTTTTTTTTGTTATTCGCTGTCAAAGCCAAAAGAACATGACTACACCCATATTTTAATGGCTATTGTTATCTCTGCAGGATTACATAATAGAACTCAAATAGCAGGACCGACTATTTTCAGAAAATGTCTGCTTTGTTGAAAGGCTGGCACTGTTTTCAATTCATTAATCACTCACTAAAAATGGCCAATATTTTCCGTTCTCAGTCAGGAAGCTAAAGACGGGCTCTGGCCCAGCAGTCTAACATTTGCCATGACTTTTCAAGTTAATTCATGAAATGTAGTATCCTGCCATGACTCTCAGCCTCCATTAGCTAGCTGTCTGACTGTCTGATGGTGCTTGTCCATGTCCAAATGTGCCCTCACAGAAAAAGACATCTCCTCAGAAGATCAAACCATGGACCTTCAAACCGTCACTTCCCCTGAAGAGTCTATGGTGAGTATACATTACTTTATAAACTGTTTATTCTCAGTGAGTCTTAAAGGGCCACTCCAGCTTAAAACTAAAATGTAATATTTGTATGTAATATGTAATATTAATATGTTTTTTCATGTTGTGCAGTATTCCCTATTACTATATTCAATGCCTCCGCCTCTTCAGAAATTGGGACTTTTTCTAACTTTCATGTTCTCTCAATATAATTCCCAGCATGCACTTGCAAGGCAGCTTCTTTGACTCTCTGCATTCTGCATTCATCAGCTAATAAAGATATTTCAAACAGCTTAGCCTGAGAATTTCTCTCCAAAAGCAGTTTTAGGTTTTCAAAAGTACCTCCCAGCCTGAAGGTATGCCATCACAAGGTGGGCTTTCATAGTTAAAATCATGAGCTCTTGCATTGGGGGGCTTTACAGCAGATGTGGGTGGAGGTGGGTAGGATACTTGCCTCCGGATCAAGAGGTCATGGGTTCGAATTCTAGCTTCAGCACACCATCACTGGGTCCCTGAGCAAGACCCTTAAACCTAAGTTGCTCCAGGGAGAGACTGCCCCCTGTAATTAGGGAATTAAAGTCGCTTTGGATAAAAGCGTCTGTTAAATGTAAATGTAGTGATGGTTATTGTGGTCAGAGTCTTTCTTTAAATGTCCTTTAGCTTCTATATTTCTAATCTGATGTGTTGTTTATCCATGTCACTGTGTGGATGTTAAAATGATTTTTAAATAGAGGATGTGCTCAAATTTTGACATGAATGTATTCTAATTTGGCATCAGCTTGTTCTTTCCGTTGTTCTGGTCTGATTCAATCTATAAAACATCCCTCTTATCTTGAATTTGTATTGAACTTGTACTGACAGACTATGGTCCTTATCAGTGTAGATAGTTCTGTGTATGCGTGGCAATTCTGATTCACTCTTCTGGTGGTTTTCCACAGAAACCATTTCAGAGTTTGTTTCTTTTTATCTCCAAATTCATTCTTTGACATGCTTTAACAGCTTCCCAGGTGGGGTATATTGTAATGAGGCTTCCAATTGGGGGCAGTATTTGCCCTTATAAAAGGCACTTTTCACTGATGCAGTGTTTTAGTTGGCTCCCCCTAGTGCCAATCACAGATATATATCTTGCACAGCATGTGACTTCTTCATTTGTGTTTAACCGATCTTTATAGCTTAAGACAGATAAGAATTTCATTAAGTAATAATGGTTTTAGATTAGATTTAAACCTACAGCTAGTGTGTAGTCTAACACATATTCATGACAGTGCTCCCATTTTGAGTTTTATGATATTGTCGGCCACACACAGGTCAGTGACTTGTATACGTTAGAATCCACCCCTGTGTTTTTAGGCAGGGAACTTGATGAAATGGACTCTCCATGACAACGTTTCCGACTTCTACTTTGTTTATCTAATATGTTTCTTAGAGCTTCGCGGGTGCCCAGAAGATCAAGCTGGTGTTGCAGAGCTAAACAGCTTCTATTGTCTGTGCCTAGTCAAAGAAACAGAGCTGAGCTAGAGCTGGTGTGTGAAGTCAGGGAGCAATGTGGAAGTGTTTACTTTTGGGAGAGGTCAAATTGGAGGGGGTAGGAGAGAGAAGGAAGATAACAGGAAGCCATGTGGCAGCGTGTGTGTTTCTGTGTTCCATGTGCACACTGCATGTCCTCGAGCGAAGGTTTTGGGAGGAGAACACTGAAGCAGTGTAATTCGTCAGTGCGCCAGAGTTGACGACGGGTCATTTTTCGCAGCTCTGGAGGGTTTTATTATGTGGAAAGAACCAGTAAAGCTGCCTGGAAGGAGGATGAGGTTAATTAGCTTGGCCATGAAAGCACGGAGCGGACCATTAACGTTCAGATAAAAACCTTCTCACTGTTCACTCAACAGTCATGTTCTGTGAACACTACCTGAAAGAATCCCCCAACGCAGGTAATCCTAATCCTAATAATTTAAAACGCCTGCTCCCAAATGTGCATTGTTGCTTTAGTAGCAAATCTCTTTGTTGCTGTAGTATCAAATCTCTGAAGCTGATACTTTTAGTGCTGTAATGTATGTAATTTTACTATGTTATTTATGATTTGATTAAGTAGTTTTGGACTACTTAATCATGAAGCGTTTTCACAGTTAGGGATGCTGGCATGTACAAATGGCGTAAACAGGGAATTTAAATAATAAAAGGTATTATTGTCACACTGATGATATCACTTTTAAAATGAAAATAAAGGTGTTTACATTTCATTTATAACTTGGGAAATGTTGGTTTTGATGAAGATTATTTGAAACATAAGTGTGTGTTTATATATGTATATATATCAGCCTGTATATAGTACATAGTATATGCACGTATGTATTACATATTAATGAATATGCATTGATGAATAAAGAAATTAAATGACACCAACCATGTTAACATGTTGAAATATTAAATTATTTTAAATATTCAAAATAATACTAAAAAAAGTAAATTAAAATTGACTTCAAAATTGAAGTGTTGAATTTCGAAAATTGAAGCAGGAATGAAGAGCGCATTCCTCGTAACAACATATTACATCAGGACTAACATATTAGCTTGTTGTTTGAACATTTTCATACAGAACTGTACTATTTTAGGACACTAATGGAAACATTTAAGAGCTTATTAATTGAGGTTTTTTTTCATTAAACCAGTTTAATAAATGTTAGTTAAAGTGTTGGAGAATTGCCAATGGACCAACTCATTTAAAATATAGATATTTTTCAAGACCTTTAGCCTCCATTGGTAATCTTATCTACAGTTTGTCAGCTTGGTAGATCCATGTAGATAAATGATCATCTTTACCAAATGAACTATGGCTCAGTCATTGCTCAGCTAATATGGACATTTTGTAGGTTATTAGTTTCTGAGAAATTAAAAAGTAAAGTTTGTTGCCTTCTGTCAGTTAATGAGCTAGCTAACTTATTTCCAACACAGCAAGTCAGCTCCAAAATAGCATGATATGTCAGCTCTTTAAAATACTTGAATTGAGACTTTGTTGAACAGAATTATGAATTTTGTCAATTGTTAACCCTTTATATTCTCCTCAAATTTACTAACACTTTTCACCCTCAGGGATCAATTTGACTCCAGGGATATTTGCCTCCGGAAAATGATTTACTGAAAATTGTTGCCCGAGTTTTTATGTCAGACACTTTTTTTATTTGGTAAATACATAAATAAGCCCTTGATAGTGAAAGCTGACCTGTTCTCTAGCGCCACCATCAGGCCAAACTTAAATCATC
>JBBPDE010000038.1:469469-480008 GCA_037974605.1 Nannopetersius ansorgii | reverse complement strand
CCAAAGGCAACTATTAATTTTGAGTGATAAACATTGAAAGGGGTCAAATTGACCCCAAGGAGAATAGGAGGGTTAAACCCCTAATGGCATGTTTTCCATTCACATGCATGAAAAAAAGAGACGTCCATGCTTAGAGACCTTAATTCTAGTCCTCCTTGGGATAAGTCCAGTGCTGTCTGGCTTGATTTGGTCCAATCTTGCTTGATTTTCTATCCTCAGGACTGTCTGTTCCACCACTGGCCCTGTTTCAACTTTTCAGTCCCTGAGCCCTGAAAATCTCTCCGTTAAATTGCTTGCAGATTCATCCTGCCAAGCCAAAGCTGCGATTTCTGCTTATCTCAGCTTTGGGAATCATTAGCAGATGGGAAAAATGGCTGTAAGGTGTTGCCTTGTTTTGTGAAAGCAGTTGTAGACGGGTTCCCTTTTGGTAAAAAAAATGGGTGTGTCTTGTTGTGTGTGTACACATGGCAAGCTGATCACCGAATTTATGTTGCCAGGAGAGTCCCAGGATGGGCATTTGGGGGGATTCGTTATTAATCAGTCACACTGAACAGATTTCCTCGCTACTCAGGAACTGAGCTCATAGGTGTGATTCAGTGAGAGAGAGAGAGAGAGAGTCTGGGTGTTACAGAGACAGACAAATAGAGGGTGTGGATGAATGGATACACATTAGCAAGGGGAAAAGCAACTGCATGAGTGTTGGCCAGAGAGGGGGAGAGAGAGAGACAGAGAGAGAGAGAGGGAGAGGGGTGGGGGGGCAGAGCAAGGGAAAGGGGCCGGCTCTTCACACAGATGTGAAAGATTAGGAGCTTCTCATTTTTCCAAAAGCTTTAGCAGTAGAGACTTTGCTTGTGAGGACCTCATGTTGGAAATAAGCTGCATTCTGTGCAACGACTTTTCCTTGTGTTTGCGGGGAAGATGTACGAGCGACACAAGCGGAGGTACAGTTTGTGTGCAAAAGGATCACAAGACGTGGATGTGGTTTTAATAAAGGTAAGGAGTGTCAGGCTTTTTATGAATAGCTAAGAGTTGTTACAGTGATTTCATCCTCTGATGTTACTTTTGTGTGTGTGTGTGTGTGTGTGTGTGTGTTGAAAGTTTGTCCATGAGAGAAAGACCCCTGGGGAAATAATATTATGCAACTTTGGCTAATAGATAATACAGGGAATTTGGGAGTGCTTCTCATGTTCTTTTATCATGAGCTTTGGTAGAAAGACCCCTGTGAAAAAGCAGTCAATACCACATGTTGGACAACCTGTCTGATATGAGTCTGGAGATGATGGTGTTGTTTTGTTATTGTTGATTGTATCTTTGATGACATGTAGCATTGTGATGGAGTGTCAGCAGAACCATATGGTCATTCTGTCTGACAGATGCTGTATGTTTGTGTGTGTCTTTGTGTGTGTGTGTGTGTGTGTGTGTGTGTGTGCAGGGTGGGGTTTATTTTGGATATGTAATGTGGTCCTCCAGACTTGAGCCTGGGAACCAAATGCTGTTGAGCTTGAGAGTGTTGTGTTATAGCTGATATGATGCAAGATCTGAGTAACTGGCGTTTTTTTTTTTATCCAGTTCCCTCAAACTTTTTCTTCAAAGAGTCCCACAGCTTGGTCTGGACCCTAAAGAAAATCTTAGATTTAGATGTTTAAGATGTTCTTGCACCACATACATTAGCAAGGACTTTATGAAACCCTTTTATGAACAAGGCCAGTACAATGTCAGTTTTTTTAATGATTCCTTAAAGTTCGATTCATCATCTCTGCTTGCCTTCCAACTTAAATGCCTGTGGCTGAAAGTAGAAGGCTATAATGAATCAGTCAGTCAGTAGACAGTAGGCTATATGGTTTTGAAAGCCCGCACCACTTAATGACTCCTTAAGGCCGGATACCTTTCCCTGTTTAACTGGGCCAATTGCTTTCTGATGGCCCCAAAGCATTGCTGTGGCGGTAGACTGTATGTGTGTGTGTGTGGGGGGGAGACTGCATGGTTTGAAGGGGTGAGGGGAGCTTGAATTTGGTGGCAGTCTGGGAGCCTGTGTTTAGTTCCTAACGGTTTCCTTTGGCCCGCCGCCTGGAGAGACTGATGGAAACGGGGCATTTGGCCAAGTGACTTCATACCACTGCACTGTGACTGGATTCGCCATCCTCGCATTCGGCAGCATTTTTAGCCATGTGCACTTTCAAGACCAAACATGAGAACATCTCACAAATTCTTCTCCAATAATGTAGCAACAGTGTAGTTACTGAAAGCAACAGAATGCTTTTGAATGGTCCTCCTAATTGATCAGAATAATTGCCTTTTGAATGAGGCGTGCATCAAGGACTAGTCTTAAGTCCGCTTATTTTTAAACCATCTGTGTTTTTATTGGGTGCATTTTTGAACGTTCCGCTTCTGACCAAGCTGTGTTGGCAGCGCCTTTCACGCTCCTTCCTCTGGTCCTGCAAATATGCTGTGAGAACAGCAGTGGTGCCAGATTCTGGTGGAGGACCTCAGGCCATATCTGGCAGCATGCAAGGAAGCATAGCACATATCATGTTAAGACCAGGTCTGAAGTGAGTGGTCTGGAACTGAGTAATATACTGATATGAGACTCTTTTGCCAGTGTATAAACATGTAAGCAAGTATGCAGATGGTGAAGCATTCATGCAATCAGATGATTTTATCATGCTTGTTTTTTATCAGCTTCAGGAGCATGCACATTTGCAGCTTTATGGACTACATGATAACTTAGTGAAAACACGCACAGAACAGCACATTTGAAACTGTTTCATAAATAGACATCAATACAGTCTTTCTACATGTATGCATACTTGTTTAAAGGGGACATATTATGCAAAACATGTGTTTACAAAAAATGGGCTGTATATGGGCTACAAAACATGTTCATGAAGTTCTTTGCATAAAATCCCTCTCACATAAAGAGAAATCACCAGCTTTATTACTGACAGTTTCAGTCCCTTTCAAAACGAGCCATTTTAGAGCTCTGTCCCTTTCATGCAAAAAAGCTGTTGCTAGCTGTTGCTAGCCACGCACCACCAATCCCATGCTCACGAAACGAAGCTCGTTCATATTTAACTGCGGTAGAAACACTTAAGTCATTATTTGAGAGTACTTCACGGACAGTAGGTACAGATCCTCCATGATGCTGAAGTTAACTCCTTATTCACAGCTCCTTATTCGAATTTTCCGTTCCACCTTAAATACTGAAGGTTTTTTAAAAAATACTTTTTAAGGTGGAACAAAACCAATTGTTGATGGAACATGGCCACTGAAAATGCAAGTCAGGTAGTTCTATGAATTAGAAATCTGTCTGGGAGAAACACTTTATGTGTGACTTGCCTTTGCCTGTAGCCCTAGTGCTCGGCTTATCCGCGCTTGTAAAACTAGCATACAAAATGGCGGATCTTCAGTTAATCTAGTGGGTGGGGTCTCGACAGATGAGGGGAAGTTCTATGCAAATTGGCCCAGTGGAACATAACTCTGGGCTCGCCGTTCAAACGGCTCATTTTGAAAGGGCCTGAAACTGTGAAGAATAAAGCAGGTGAGATCTCTTAATGTGAAAGTGATTCTGTGCAAAGAACTTCATAAACGTGTTTTGTAGCCCATAGAACTATTATAACTAAAGTGAGTTTTACATAATATGTGCCCTTTAATGTTACAAAGAGAAGGCCATAACTGTTATGGAAAGAAAGAAAATGTCGACAGATCAACTTTCTATGGATGACAACCCTGCATCTGACTGCTGCTACTACACCCGTGTACCAAAATATGTTGTATCATAATCATGTGGGACACATTTGGCTAAATAATCCATTCCCTCTTTTCATGTAGTGTTTTTTAATTGGTGTAATTTAAAGAGTTATTTAACTGCTTTCTTTGTACCCATAAATAAGGAAATAATGATACTAATACTGCAGCATTGGCTAGAAAAATACAGAAAATGTGTTTCATAGGTCCATATGAGTTTAAGAAAAAAGGGTAATAAAAATCATAACAAAAAAATGACCACTGACAAATTGGTTGTAAACAAATCTTTATGGAAATCAATCATTAAAAAATACTGGCACCCCCTTAGGTTTAATATTTCCTTTGACAAGTATATTTCCCTGATATATTCATACTGATAAATTTTTTCCTGGAACCTGTAAACCTTTGCAAGAAATCATTTAAAGAGTCCATACGGTCAAAAACATTTATTTATTTTTTTTTAATAAAAACTTCTCTCCACAGTCCGTGCAGTCCATTCATATGTAAGTTAAGCTACGGATGGCTCGTTTTGAATTCAGTTTTTTTGATGTCATAAA
This sequence comes from Nannopetersius ansorgii, assembly GCA_037974605.1. Taxonomy (NCBI): domain Eukaryota; kingdom Metazoa; phylum Chordata; class Actinopteri; order Characiformes; family Alestidae; genus Nannopetersius; species Nannopetersius ansorgii. Next base: position 475,707 of record JBBPDE010000038.1, on the reverse strand, counting down.
AACATTAAAACACATTTATTTTCATTCGGTCTACAGAAGTTTAACCCATTCTCACATAAGATAAGGCCCGCACTCGGTTTTGAATGAGGCAAACTGCAGGGCAGCCAATCAGAACCGAGCTTATTAATACATACGAGTCTTAAAGACACAGTAGCAGCAACAGCTGGTTTTAATACTATGTGATGAAGAGAGACTGGAGGGGTAGTGTAAAGATTAGTTGGTGCACATGCACACTAAGGAAATGGTGCAACATAAAATGCAAATAAATATATAAGATATGGGCCCTTTTTTATAAGATATGGGCTCTTAGCCTAATATCGCAACACTGATGATAAATCACTATCCTGAACATCACAGATGCTCCAAATGTGTGTTGGATTAATCAAGGCGTTAATGTTATCCAACAAATATTTTTGGTGATAATATTGCAGGCCAGTCTATAATCATCCATCCATACACACATCCATTTTCGGACCCTCTTATCCTTATCCACGGTCATGGGAGGTCTGCATGACCTGCAGCCCATCCCAGCCATCATTAAGGCAACATTAATGGTTCATTGATTAGTTTTGAAATATAGCAAGCCGTATTGCAATGCATACACATTGGTAGTATCACAGTACTGTATTTTATCCATGGCCTTATGGTCACTGCATGATACTGGTGTGAACCACAGAGTGCTGACCTTAATTAATGTATATGTGTGTATGTGTGTTTGAGCACTATCTAGGCTCTCTGGAGGCAGTTCCTGGGGCCTGTGTGTGGGACAACAGAGGGCTGTGTTCTCTCTCTCTCTCTCTCTCTCTCTTTCAGCTGGCGTCTCAAAGACACAGTGGCTACTCAGTACCACAGCAGGGAAGGGTCCATCAATAAAGCGTTGTGTATTGTTAATTGCTTTAAAGCTGTGCAGGGCCACTCTCCTTTTTTTTTTTTTTTACAAGTTCTAGTGGTGTAAACATAATTAAGCACCAGCCAGAGGGAGAAATTTGACCCCCGCTCAACCCTGAAATGCTTCAAAACTCATTTGAGCTGTAGGCCTACGGTAGAACTGTAAAATAATGTTGTGATTATATTGCTATACATTGCAATTGTGCTGGGCTTATTTTTTTCAAGTAATTCATCAGTACACTCACAAAGGCACTCATCTAGAGGATCTGTGCACAGAAAAAAACACTTATTGGTTACATTTGCATATAGCTTTTTGAGATATCAGTATGTAGGCCAATATTACATTTTGCAAACAATATAATTTGCAAAACAATAAGACGGGAATGCTCCTGGTGCACTTCTCGTCATTCTCCATCTTTGCTTTATTTACACAATCATGACCTTTGGGCACTTTAGCATGTCCTTGCTCTTGAAAAACCTGTTATCTGCTCATAAAGCAGAGGGGCTCTTCCATTCTGGTTCAAACAGATGAACATATAGTTTGCCTTTGTACCCACTTGCCACTGGGGGAGCTTTGTCCACTGTGGTTTTCCTGCTCAATAGTGTGTGTAACATGAGAAGTGTGTAAACATTACTGATTGAGTACTTGTATTCACCTTCATTTCATCATGGAGATCAAAAGTTTAGTCTGTAAAACTGTCAACTGGTCAAAGTTGCTTTGCTATTTTAGATCACACAGTGACCTATTAGCTGATGGAACAGAATTCTCAGTTACTAAGAAATAATAACAATATTTTATTCTTAAGTGCCTTTCAAGGCATCCAAGGCATAGAGACCAAAGCGAAATGCATTAGATCACTCTAGCTAAAAAGTGTAATATATATTAAGCTGTCAAATGATTTGAAAAGATGGCCTGTGACCCACCTGGTAGTGTTTTGTGAACTGGGTCTAAAATAAAAAAAATGTGTAATGAAGTTTTTTTAATGTCTAATAAAAATCTTTGCAAAAGGCTTTATGAATTCTATTTGACATCGATGGACAACGACTGTATTACCATTGTGTATTTTTTGGTAACATTTTTAGGAATATTTGGGAACATTTTTGTGGAAATTTCAGCTATCACAGTGTGTGTCCTGGCAAATTAACTATTAATAAAGCCTCTATTACAGACTTTAGTGAGTCTCAGTCTCTAAACATGTTGAAGTCATAAGCACATGTTCTTCCAAATCAAGGCACATTTGTTTGTTTGGATACCCACTTTTAGAGGGCACCCTGATTGCTGAAGTTGGTGTTTTTTCACTCAGAGCTGGTGTCAAGTGGTGTGTGTGGTCTGTGGTGGTTGAAACACAGCTGTTTTGGAGGTCTAGAGTATATGGTCCAATGAAACCACAAACTGAATGCAACCTTATGTTGTCTACAGGTTCTGACAATGTGTGTTATTGAAGAGAAAGGGATGCAGTGAACGTACTTCTTCAAGTCAGTTGGGACTGGTTTACTTACATTTGGCAGTCATTTTGCTGTAGTTCATTTTTCAGAGTGGGTTGATGATGCCTGACAGTGTTTATGAACAGAATATCATCTTCACAGCTGTGAACTAAACAAACTAAACTTTGTGCTCGTTTCACCTTAAATCTGTTGGGTTTGGTGGGACACAGAAAAGGAGGATTTCTCCAAGATGTACATTGCTTTACAAAGATTTATGGCACTGCAGTGTTTTATTGTGGCCTGTGCTGTGACCGTGATGTGTGATTAGAAAATGAGGCAGTCAGCCCACAATTTCCAGTCAGACAGTCACATGCTCCGCTATGACACCGTCTTCCTGTTTCTGTTTCTAGATTCACAGGGAGAGGGACTCTCTCTGTCTTGACAGCTCCCAGGCCTCCACACGAAGCAGGGTTTTAGAGAAACGGCACAGCTCAGAGTCCACAGGTGAGTCTACATGTGTTTTATTCTTTCATAGTCATGTCAAATAAATAATAAGTAGTAAATAAGTAAGTGTACTGTATTTTGGCTGTCATGGCATCATTTTTATTGTTCTTTGCTTTTTTGTACATAATTTAAAAAAAAACATTTTGTGTGAACATTTTTTATGTTAAATTAGGACCTGTGTAACTGCACCACTTCGTATGTATGAGGTATTGCTCAGAGAATGTTTCCATCTCAGGTTTTTTCATTCTGAAAGACCTACAAATGTTCGTCTTTCTTCAGTTTTGGTTCTCCAATTCAACTTTTGTTGACAGAATGACAATTAATACATTGTTTCATGTACATCATGAGTAATGGTCTCATGAGAAGAATATTGTGATTCCACTGCTTGAAAATAGTTAACTTTAGAGCCAAAACACACCAATTATGCTTTTGTTTCTTTGCTTTTCTTGATAGTAAATCAAAAGTAAATCTGCAAGAAAGCCCACATAGGTTAGTGTATTATGGTGAAATTGAAAAGGAACAATCCACAGTTCAATAAGAAGTTATGCAGGCAGGAAAAAGGCTTGAGGGTGAGTCAGATCAGAGATGGCTGAATTGTGAAGCAGGCTTCTACAGCCAAGGTCTGCTCCAGAGGAGAATGATGTCATTGTGTGCGAGTGTTCCGTCTGCTCCAGCTGTATGTAGGCCTGGCTTCAGCTTTGATGTTTTGAGGTCAGTATGACAGGATGCGAGGCAGGATGTGCTACAGATAACAACTCGTTTACATTAGATGATTGCGTCGGTGGAAGGTTTAGCACTGAAATTGTCACCTGCTGGCTCTTTAAAGGCACAATTGTGAAGTCATGAGGATTTTTTTCATCCTTGATGCGTTATAATCCTGTTATCCCAATCGGATTGTACTCGCAAGCATAACTGTCCAGACCGACTTATTTGATTGCTCACTGTGATGGGTAAAGTGCATTATGGATCAAAGCACATCTGTTTATTCTGATGCCTTCTTCCAAGCTCAGTTCTTGATGATAATAAACCCTCAGTTGAGGACAAATAGAATTAGCATTAGCATTCAGTTAAAAAACTAACATTCAGTGCTTTGGATTTTTTTTAATGCAGCCTTATAAATAAAAAGATACTAGTGCAAAAATGAACTTCATATGAACCTTATATTAATTTTTCCTATATGATCTATACCAGTGGTCCCCAACCTTTATTTCGTCATTAATATCAGAAACTATTTTCATGGCCCGGCCTTTAAGGAGTGGCAGATAAATATACATATACGTATTCATACAAATAAATGATACGCATAAAAATGGGGATATTTTAAAAATATAATAATAAATGTAAATCCAGTGTGTACTCGCAGCTTTATTAACAGCATTTTCATACAAGTTTTTTTTTCTGTGCAGCCCGCGGACCGTTACCATATGACCCACGGCCCGGTACCGGTCCGTGGCCCGGGGGTTGGGGGCCACTGATCTATACAGTGAAAAGCCTATACAGTAAATCATAAACAGTCCCCCAAGGAAAATAAACATTAAGCTGAGCAATATATTATTTAATGTTTATTACATATCATTGCTGTCGTAGCAAAACCTGCTATATCAAAAACAACCCTTCACTAGTTAATTTTGGTGTGATTTAATGTAAAAAGATTTCATTATTTATTTGTATTCATATTTAAAGCTGCGTATTGGTCAGTTTTTTTAAATACTGATACCAAAGCCATACCTCAGTACTGATTTCTGAATGTTAGTACTTTTTCTTCAATGCCATCTTTTAAAGGACTGGAAATAAGTGTGGATTAAACAGGAAAATAGATCCTTGTTTTTATGCATATTAATGACGACAACACACTGCTAACATTAGTAACATGCATACAGAATGTAATTTAGACAGCCATTAATAGACAAAACACTGACTATGCGGATATGAAAATTTGATACTGAATGAAGGAACTTTTTCACTATTGAAGTAATTCAAACGGCACCATTAAATCACCCATATTGCCCTGCTTTCAAATAACACAACAATGCAAAAAGTGCTTGAATTTTCTTTACTCATTGTGTCTTTGTTTATTTATTTTGATCTATATGTGTCTTATATATTGTATTAGTTTGGAAATGAGGGATGCATGGCAATCAGATATATCAATAGATCTCTTCATGGTTTTCAGCAGATTCTAATTGAGGCCTTAATAGAAAGACACAAACAAACAGTAAAAAGCTGAATTTTACTGAATCACTGTTTCTCGGCAGAACACACATGTTTACAAAGGACGGCTGTAGTGGCCCCAATGTGTCCCCTCCCCTTTTTCTCAAGCCATCATAGCACCTGTGGTGTGTGTGACAGCTGACAAAGCTCACACTATACTGCCAGATGCCCCTGTGCTTGCACCACAGAATTAGTCTTAGAGCTTAATTCCAGCCTTTTAAACTAAAATTAACCCAATAAAGCCCAGTCTCACAATTCAGTTATTAATTTTAATGCTTCCTGTTCAGCAAGAACTGCCATTAGCCCAACTTAAAGTGTAATTATGTCATAAAATCAGCATTTATGTCCTTATGTAGGAAGATGAAGATGTGAGTTTGATCACTTTCAGTGCCATTGAAGTCCGTGGCTGGGAGCCCAAGACAGCATAATTGTTCTCGTTCTCTCAGACCATCTGACCATCCTTCTCCCCCTTATTCAAGCTGTTAGCTGATGTAACAAAAGTCTGTTGAGCTACCCAACTGCATTGCATTAATGGCAGTCTGGAAAGATACAGTGGTCTTTTAATGTGCCTCATGAAATATGTGGAGCCCTCACCTTCTCAGCTTGTATGAATAGTATGATAAGGCGAGTCCTGAATACATTGGTGGAACCCCTGTAACCAACCCACCCACCCAGGCTAAAACATAGCATCTATGTTATTTGTTATATAAGATGGTAAGGCAAGAAGTGGTCTTGGGAGAATTCAGACAAAGAAACCTATTTGAGGTGTGTTTGGTTTCTCCCTCTCCCTCACTGCCTGATGCGTCACACTCCTCCTGAGTTGCATGTGCCTAACTTAAAACTGACATTACCGATAGGGATGCCTTTCGTATGAGGAACTATTCCACAGGGCTTAAGTCAACAAGAAACTGGACACCATAAGAATAATCATTATTTAGGGGTTCTTCCTAAAAAGTTTCTTGACTTGGCAAAAGCAGCTGTTTCAAAGTGCACTAAAACCAGCGTCAGTACTTTTAGACAGTCTTTATATCAGGCCCTCTATATAACATGTGAGAATTTTTTTCCTCACTTCAGAAAAAGCATGAGAAGCGAGAAGTGAAAGTGGTTTGGGGGTGTGTTTGAACATGTGTGTATGTGTGTGTGTGCGTGTGTGTGTATGTGTGTGTGTGTGTGTGTGTGTGTGTGTGTGTGTGTGTGTGTGTGTGTGTGT
>JBBPDE010000038.1:444796-469220 GCA_037974605.1 Nannopetersius ansorgii | reverse complement strand
TGTGTGTGTGTGTGTGTGTGTGTGTGTGTGTGTGTGTGTGTGTGTGTGTGTGTGTGTGTGTGTGTGTGTTACAGAGAGTCCACGTTCACAAGCCCGGCACAGTACAGGCAGCACTACGCTGAGAGACTCCAGCAGTGATACAGATGGCTTCATCAGCACAGACACGGGAGAGGACAATGTCTTCAGAAAGGTGAGAAAAGAGAGAATGCCTTAAAGCCTGCTTTTGTAAATGACAGACAGCGTAAAATATGACAATACACATTTGTTCAATAAATAGTGTCAGTTTTTCTTTGTTATAAAGAATGTTTGTATTAAACAAATCTTCGACCAAAAGCATACTTTTAGAGTATGTTATTGTTGCCAAACATCCATGGACTGCTGAAGAAGGACTTCATCCATGGACTTCATTCTCTTCATTCTCATTGTTTTATGAAATTTTATTAATCTGTTTGCTTTTTTGTCACATTACAGTAGAGTTTATTTTGAAAACCTTTGCTTTAAAAGTACTCCTGCAATAATAGTACAAATTTATATTAACACTGGGATGTATATAAGCAGCATGCACGATGTTCAAAAGACATGGTTCGCTTTCTTATATTGCCATTTTGCAATACATATTTAAGTAAGTGTTAGAATTCAGTTACAGTGCTTTACCTAGTCTTTTATTTTCGATCTATGTGACCTAAGAACTTCTAGGACATTTATCTTAAAAGGTCATGAGACCATGATGCTTATAATTTCCCCTATATTCTGTTAAGCCACCACCCTACCCACACACTCGCTCACGCACTCGTTCACATACGCCCCCCGCTCCTTAGCTTCCTCCCACACACATTCGCTGGAAGCCCTTTTTTGGGGCACATGAATGGAAAGCTTTCATCCCCCAGAGCCCCAACAAAACCCTCTATGTGTGTATTAGAGGCACAGAGCCTCCTCCGCCTCCTCTCTCACGCTACCTCTGCACAGCACAATGACCTGGCCAGAGCCTCACACCCAACACCTTGGGATTATTTCAGCCTTCTGTATGTATATATGTGCGTGTGTGTGTGTGTGTGTGTGTATATGTGTGTATATGTGTGTGTGTGTGTGTGTGTTTGAATATACTCAGCGTGAGTCCAGGTGCATGCTTGCGTTTGTGAGCTTTGTGTGTGGGTTTGGTGGCTTCATACAGTGGGTCAGAAACTTTTGCCCCATAATCCCCCTGAAATATCATTTCAGAGTCTGAGTCACCTCGTTACTTACAGAACCCTTGACTCAGAACTATAAAAAAGGTTATGTTAACTGCAACCAATGGTCAGGAGTCCCCGGTTATGGATTTTACAGCATTTAAATTAGTGGGACGTTCATTTTGTACAATCATTTTGTAACTCTAGCGTAAAATGAAGCAAACTTCAGGGACTCACTGTTAACTACAGTTGTGTGTGAAAGTTTTTTCAACTTTCAGCTTTACAGTTTGTAGACTAGCTAAAACATTTTCCATCCTATGGTGTAAATGAATTAACACAAATATAAAACCAACCAAAAGTTGTGCTGGAAAACCAGAGAAGTCTCAGCCTTTTCAAGTCTGTTAGATAAATAAAACCAGAGAGTGGGTGGCACAAAGCCTGTCTGTGTGACTATTGTGAGACGGAGACAGTTGCAAAGTCTTTTGACATTTTGTGATCTTTGAGAAAGTCCAGCCACACCATCTGCTTTGGCAGATCACGTTAGGGGTTCTGCACCATTCTGCATACAGTGTAGATCACCGTTTGGAGGCCATCAGGCTTACTAAACCTGGTAAAAGGCAGGGGAATCACCAGAGAACATCTCAGGGGCATATCTCAGCTCTGTGATGTGTTGCACTGTTATGCTCTGGCTAAATTCACATGATGAACCGTAGTGCTACTTTTTTGCTGCTTCACATTTACAGTTGCTCGTAAGTGACTCACATCTGTCTTTGGTGTGAACAGACTGCTGTCCTGAAATAACCTACCAGCACAAGCTTTGTTATCAAGACACGCTACTGCTATGTGGCTAACGCTGAATGATGGTAAACCTGATAAGGCACTGCTGTGTGATGCTGAAAAAAACACATGCATTTTGATCTGGCTGTTCTCATCAGAACTGCCTGACCTCATATTGGATCTGTATGAGTCTTGTAGAAAATATGAAAGAGACTTTGCTTCTTCAGTGCATCCTGAACTGCAGGATTAGACTTAGGAATCAGCGCTGTTGGAAAAGATTCAATATGTCATGACTCAGTTTGGGTTTATTTGTTAATGAGTCAGATAAAAAAAAAACAAATCCACAAGTAATACCTATTTATATTTAGTTTATATTTTTAAATAAAATGTTTTTTTTTTTGCCTGAAATACACAGCAAAAATATGAAATATGTGATAAGGATCATTTTTGTTTTTTCGGTTAATAGGAACAGGGAATTAAATATATATTATCATTGTCTTGCCAAATTACAAAAATACTGTATCACGATGCACTACATTAAATCCAAGACAAAGCTGTGCTCACATTAGGGGTGCCACCCAGTAATATTTTTAGTGGAAAAGTTCTTCCTGTTCATCCCTGTAATGTGAATGACTCTTTTCAGGCCGAGGAGGCGTTAGGCCCTGGCGACAGCACCAGCGAGGCGTCTGTCTCCTGCTCGTCCACAGACGATACAGCCAGCCTGGGGCACCCCAGCTCCTCCGCCGAAAGCTCAGAGGAGGTGCGACGAGGGGGAGGAAGAGGAGGAGCAGGAGGAGGTGCAGGGGGAGGTGCAGGAGGAGAGGCAGAAGAGGAAGCGAAAGACAGGCTATCGGAGGTTCCCCTGCGCTCCTCTCTTTTCCGCTCTACCGTCCGCTCTCTCTCTCCATTCCGTCGCCACAGCTGGGGACCTGGCAAGAACCAGGGAGGAGAAGCAGACATGAACCAACGCAGGTGAGTGTGCTTCAGTTGAGTGAGTAAAAACACACAGAAATGCAGTAGCTATCAAAAGCGTTTAATCCTATTTTCCAATAATCAAACAAGTTTGGTTGGAATACAGGCAAAGTGAAACATTCCAATTCCATTTATTCACATATATTAGCATTTACTTTTAAATCCCAGCAAAATATTACTAGTTATAACAGAATGAAAACTCAATTACTTCTGTTCCTTTACTCCTTTTTTTAAAGAGATCTCATTTGATTGTTCTGCTGCGGATGTAAAGATTGCACCCGTATGTCTGTATGACTGTTAATTTTAAACATTAAAACTTCGTGTTAAAAAATGAATGTGTCCACAGTGATAAATGTAGCTGTAGATGCCACCACATTAAAGGGGACATATTATGCAAAACTCACTTTAGTTAGTCTTAATAGGTCTATGGGCTACAAAACATGTTCATGAAATGTACTGGGTCAATTTGCATAGATCCGGCCCTCATCTGTCGAGATCTCCCAGACGAAGAAAATCGAAGAACTGCGTGACTTTTGTTTCATTTTCAATGGCCATATCCTAGCAATAATCGGTTTCATTCCACCCTAAAAAGTTGGAGTGAAAAGAAAAGCTTAAGGTAGAATGGAAATTTTAAATTAGGAGCTTTGAATAAGGAGCTAACTTCAGCGTCGTGGAGGATCTGGATCTGCTGTCCGTGACCAGTCAGTAGATGAGGGAGAAGTACTTTCAAATAATGACGTTTCTGTTTCTATCGCAGTTAAATATGAACTATCTTGTTCGTTTAGTTTCGTTTTGCATGTGTCAAACGTGCAGCGTAAGAGGTGGGTGGAGCATGGGATGGGTGGTGTGGGGCCAGCAACAGCTTATTTGCATGAAACGGCTTGTTTTGAAAGGGACCAAAACTGTGAAGAATAATACTGGTGAGATCGTGACAGTAATTTTGTGCAAAGAGCTACATGTTTTGTAGCCCATAGACCATACATCATAACTTGTTTTTTAAAAAAATGAGTTTTGCATAATATGTTCCCTTTAATTAGGAAAGCTTTATATCAGGAATGACGAACTATAACTGAATATTTGTGCTTAGAGTCAGTAGAGGCGCATCCATCCAAGCCCTGCATTTCTTTTCACTTTACATCTTTTGTGTCCTTTTACCTCACCTTTCTTTGCTCTCTCTTCATCTTTTTTGTCACCTATAAACTCATTACATGACTGCATGCTCAGTAATTAGTCTGGATTTCTGATTACTGTCATCTGCACATCTATATTTTAATGTATAGACCAATACTGACACCTCAGACTTTTCCTGTTTTTCTCATCTTCTTCATCTGTCTGTTTCTAGCTCCGCACCGAGTACTGGGGACCAAAAGCCTGTCTTTCACAGACGAAGGTATAATCTCTTTTAGAAACTCCTTTATCCATCCTTCTGAAACTTAAACTGTAAAATAGATTTTTTTTTTAAAGTTTATTTGTATTATTGACATATCACTTTTGAAGGCCCTTTTTTTTAAATGGAACAGCAAAAAGAAAAAAGAGAAGCAGATTCTATGGAGTCTTTCTACATAAGGACTTCATAACATATGCATAAGAAGAGAATAATATTTTTTTTCCATTTATAGCATTGTTATGAAGCATCATTCCCAAATAATGCAATTAATAAGGCAGAGGCATATTTCTATATATTTCTGCATGTATTAAACATAACATCGGTTTGCCACATATGGGAAAACATGTATCTTTATTAACCACTTTAGTTTAAGGGCAAGAAAAGCTGTCCTCGATCTGATATATGGCTTTTTTTAACTAGGTCCTGCCATACGTGTTCTGTTACTTAAAAATGATGCTTCATGACAGGAGTTACAAATGGAACAAATGGCTGTAATTTAATTTATGACTTCTTAATGTGTACATTTACATCATTAAACATTCCATCGTCACCCAGGGTGAGTCACTGCCTCGCGCCCGTAGACCCCGGGATGGGCTCTGGGAACCCGTGACCCCTTTAAAGATTAAGCAGTTATAGAAAATGAATGAATGAACGAACATTCCATCTTGTGAAAACTGACACTATTAAGTATTTAGCTGTTCATAAATACTTAAGTATTGCTCCATTGATGTTATTCAGTGCTGATGCGTGTGTCATGAAATCTCTAAATAGTACAGAAAATATGTTGGAGGGTGCTGTGGAAAAAGATATTTGCCTTGGTGGTCCATAGAGAACTAATTGAGCATTTTCCCTCTGTCGTAACTTCACAAACCTCAGTTCATTTTCATTCATCACTCAGATTCAAACATGTTGAGAGCAAATGCCTTTTACTACCCTTTCCCTTTAACTCAACGTGCCTGTGTTTGGTTTGGTTCATTCTTTTCACCCTCTCAGTCTTAGCTGGTGTCCCACTCAGCCCCTCTTCAGTTCTGACATGGATGAGATTAGTCAGCTCTTCAGGTATTGTGTGTGTTTCTGTGTGTGTGTGTGTGTGTATGCGTTTGCTTACTATAACCTCAGGCAAACAGCCAATCCCTTTTGACTTGCGCGCAAAGCTTTTGCATTGAAATTTGCATCACCTTTTTGTGTGTGAGATGAGGAGATTTCCTTCTGCAGTGATTAGATCTGCTTTGGTTTATCCCAGCTGACTTACAGCTTAAGCTAGAGCGATCAGTGTTGCTTTAGAGGACGTTTTTACTGCATTTTGCTGCATGGAGTTTATAAAGGATGAGTAATATAGTGATCATTGTAACTTGTCCGGATGTCACGTAAGTAAATGCAAAAAAACGATTGCTTGGTTGATACAGTGTAGGTTTCGCATTTGGTGTAATGTGCAGGAAAGTGGAGATCAATTGTCACACAACACCAGCATGAGTCCTTGGGCAAGACTCCTACATTCACCCACATCTGTGATACGCAGTCACTTTGCATAAAAGCATCTGCCAAATGATGTAAATGTCTTTAAGCCACAATACTAGTCAGGATGATTTCTTGCAGGGTTAATCCAAGATATCCATGTTTTGTTCAGAGTAAGCAATGTCACATTGTGTAGGATTAAGAATGTGCTTATTGTCTTTTTTGTCTTGTAAGAAAGCTTAACTAAAGTGTACTGTGTACTGTGTAATTAAGCATACTAGGATCATCTGCTATGCTTTGCAGTTGTTTTCAGCAAAATAATGACACACTTTTCCAGGTTTTTCAACTTTTCAGATCCTTTTAACTGTTGAAGTGATTTTTTGGACTAGTTTCCCCTCTTAGCCCAAAGATTTGAACTTTCCTTTGGCACTGAAGCTACAAGGCTAATGTAACACATGGATAAAAGAAGCTCAAAGCCACCTGTCAGCATCTTACAAAATGCATGCCTCAGTCATCACAACTGCCCCAAACTCTGAAGTTATTGCGTCATCTGTGTTTTCTGACACTGCAACAATCTATAAAAATGGCCAACAGTACATCTCCTAGTCTGAAGTCCATTTTTACTGCTGTTGTCTTCTGCCTGATGAGGTGTCTTGTGCTCTGACAGTTACAGCTTGGAGGGCCTGGCGGCTGAGCGGGATGATGGGAAAGGATGGCAGTCGCAGAGGGGCGGCCCCTCTCAGAGCCAGCGGGGGGTCCACAGACAGCAGAGTGAAGACAGGGGCTCACAGGTGTCCCTCACTGAGCAGGGGCTGGAGTCTGACCTGGGAGATCACAGGCTGGACAGTCAGGTACTGATCACACTTAGAGCATTTACTTTCCCTGCACTAATGAACATCTGCATCATATGAGCAAGCTCTGGAAATCTAAAACCCTTAAAAGGCTCAATATAAGAGTTGACCTAAATTTACCGTTCCCAGAAATCAAAGAAATATCGTCCTCTGAGGCGCAGCTGTCCGTCCATGACACTCCCCCTTCGACAGTCTGTATCCATGCTGTCCATCAGCCAGAGGGACATAGAGGGTAAGTTTGCCACTTCGCTCATGTTTCACCATGAATTGCATTTTATACCTATATTTTGTAGCCTGTTTCTTCTGTCAGCACTGTATACAGAAGTGTATAAGCACCATGTGATTAATTTGGTCAGAACACTTTTTTTAACCCCCCCTCACATCCCTTGAGAATATAACTGAACCCTTTCCCATCTAGACTAATGAGCTTCTGCTCTTAATCTCTTTTGTGCTCTTGACTGCCATCTGCCATCAGTTGGAAGAATTCGGCGAAAGAGGCGGATCTCTTTTGCCTTCAACATCTCTCCAATGCTCCAAAAATCTAAAACTGATTTTGTTATCAGCTCTTCATCAAGTGATGATGAGGACTCCATAAGTAAGTTACAGTAGTACAGCAGCAGTACTAGTGGAAAACTGTTCAAAAGTAGAACTAGAACCTCCCACCTACCACTAGCACAGTAGCATTAGATGAGGGCAACTTGTTCTTTTCATTTGAATCACAACCAGAATCAGAAAAAAGAGATCTACATCGTTTGAACGGTTCAGAAAAACACCTTAAGAACTCAGGGCAGCTACAAAATCACTATTTTTAAACTGAACAGTGTTATTTTTGTCCCTTTCATTTCCCATGCTTTTAATGCGGGTCAGAGATCGGCACTGACTGAAATGTTAGCAAAATTTTTCCATCTCCATGGCTGAGTTGCTACCAACACAGCCTTGCCAGCTCTCTCTACTTTGTCTTCTTTTGGAATGCTTATGCCAAGGCCTCTGAATTACTCTCTCTCGGCATGACTGTAAAACTGAGAGATTTTCTGTGGTTTGCATATTTGGAATTAAGGTTTTTTTTATTTGCATTCTGAGAATAAAGACTTCCAGAATAAAGACTTTCAGAACTTTAGAAGCACACATAATATCCATTTAGTTTTTGAAAAAGTTCTGTTCTTAAAGAAATGGGCCTACTTTGCAAAAAATGACAAAGGATCGATATGAAATAAGTGACATTTTTTATTATTATTAAAAAAGCGTAAGTCTTTAGTTGAGTCAAGCATTTCTTTGGGAAAATCATTTCATCAAACATCATTTGGCCAAAAGCACCAGGCAAAACTGTTGTAAACAATTGTCCTGTTTGTGTCTTTCTAGGTATGAGATCATTTTCCAGCACTTCAAGTTCTCTGGGATACAGGTGAGACCTATGTTCTGTTCTCTTTCCTTCTGACATTTATCTTTAGTAAAACAACCAATGAGGTCTGCTTCAACATAGTTTGTTTAACTTTATATTAATGTTATCTATCTTGGGATTACCTAGTGCAGCTCATAATACATATTTATTGAATGCCCTTGCTTTGGTTCTAGTTGTAGTTTATTTGACTAACTTCCTTACTTGCTAGTTAGCTTACCTCATGGGCTGATGTAAAACCAAACCATGCACTATTCGGTGTACACAATAATTTCTAGAAAAATGCGAAGCTTAAAACTAGGTGACAAGAAACAGCATGCTTCTCTGCACTCACACACTCACCCAAATGCCTTTAGTTGCACAAATCCATGAACCAAATCAACTCTGTCGGTTGGGAAAATATGTGTGAAAAAGCTTATTCTGTGGAGGCAATTAATTTTAGCGTTAGCATTAGGATGCTAACTCTTTTATGTCAGCTAACTTTCCCTCAAAACACAAAGAGCAAAGTTCAAGTTTTCTAGTGCCAAAGATTCCAGTATTTTGCGCAGAGAGGAAAACATGTGTTTTGTTGACCATGCATTACAATTATTGTTCTGCTTTGCTTTCAGGAACTCTAGCCTAGTTTGGAGCATTTAAAGAGGAAGTACATTGTAATGTGCAGCTCTCATTATATATATCAATGATAACTTGTCCTTTGCTTTGTTCAGTATCACAGAAGAAGAGCCTGGCCCTTTAAGAGGGGATTTTGAAGGAAAAAGTGGGACCAAAATGAGCCGCACCTTTAGTTACCTGAAGAATAAAATGTATAAGAAAAACAGAGTAAGTCAATACTTTCTACTTGACTATTTAATTGCTGAAAAGAATTCTAATGTCTAACAAACTCTGAATTTATGGTCTTCAAATGATAGCTCAACCCAAAGACAAAGTGCCCCTTGTCCCATCTAAACAGCTCTGACCCATAGAGACATGGGTTCCACAAGACCTTTGAAGGTGTACTGTAGTTCTGCACCAAGATGTTTGCAGCAAATCCCAGATCTTGGAGTTGCAAAATGCAGCCTTCACGGATTAAACCAGCGCATCCCAAAGATGCTGAATCGAATTGAGATCTGGGGAAGTTTTATTTAATGCGTATTTCTACCCTTTATAATAATGCCACTTCTAATGACAAGCATTTTTTTCTTCACTTGCAATAGACTAATACAACACTATGAATGGCAACACACTGCATTACTTCACTATGTGCCTGACGTCAGTGGCCTAACAGTGTTAGAGCTAGAGAACAAATTCTAGTTAAAGTGTTTCTGCACAGTTCTTATCTGCCCTCAGTTCTGGAGGAAGTGAGGCAGGAAGATGTGACATGATGATTCGTGAGCTCAGGGCTCTGCCTAGAAAAGTCCTACGCTTTAGGTGCTTCCTTTTTGTGAGATTCCTGTAATATTAGACAATGTTTAATAGGCTTCAGTCTGCTTTGTTGTGTAGATTTATCTAGAGGCCTTCAGTGCTTACCCACTTACGTGCATTTTTGCTCAGTTTGTGTTTGTACCACCTTCATTGTGCTTTGCTGTAAATTAAAACTGCTATAAAGTGTCTTGTGGAGCAGAAAAAAAATCTCAAAAACATTTCAACATTTGGGTCTGACACAAACGCTGGAGTAGGATGGAGGTGGAAAGGAGTCATCAAGAACCTGAGAGTGAATAAATATAATTAGTAGTAGTTGTAGGACTATTAGTATTATTACTTCTATTTATTGACGATGTTTTGAATTATTTTTATTTTTTGTGTATAATGCATCTATTGTTCCTGTCTCTCACCACTAGTTTGATGATGATTTGTTTATCTCACACCCTAAACTCCTTTCTTAAGGTCTACTTTGTCAGAGACTGAAAGGAGGAACAGCACTGTGTGCTTCCTTTGCTTAGCTCATCACTTCCTCTGTAATCTGTGTGAAGGCCAGTTGTGCCTCTGCTCTCAGTGGGAGTGAGCCTTTGAAGGCTCCAGTTCGCAACCATTATGTTAAGTTATAGAAAGCTGTTTGAGCACGGACGCTACCTCAGGGTACCCGGCTTTAAAGGGGAAGAGGTAGGCTGGCTTTCGCTGTCATGCATTTCTGTAAGACTTTGAATACTGGTTTCATGCGAATGTCGTGTCTCGGCAGTTAGTAGCACAAGTCTGTGTTTTCACTTCTTTAAATAGCCTCTGTGGTGGCATTTAGAATGCCCAGTCTCTTCAGAATCTCGAGTGGGTGAAGGGTTTTTCCCCTTTTAAACATGACTTTGCTTAGTGAACACCTTGTCGACAGTGATGTCATGCATTAATTCTAGAAAAATATGTTGGATGTTTACTTCAGCAGTCTGTTTGCACTCGATTGGTCTTTTTACAGCAAACAGGAAGTTGGTGATAGAGGAACTTGACAGCTTTAAAGCCCCATACTTAAGTGTCACAGTGAAAAATGCTTTTGCTCGGTGCCTAGACAGCCAGTTTCCACCTAATTTCTGATCTTTAAAAGAAACAACTCCTTGCTACAATGGTGCCACTGCGCTGCCTGTCAATTTGTAGTACATGCTGAAGAGCTTGACGCTTACACAGAAAGTTAGGTACTTCACTGAAGGGTGGCATTCGAAACACTGCATGAGACTAGAACTGTTGGAATGAAAAAAGTTTAAGGTCTATAAATATTATTTTAAATTGTATGTTTACTCCTCCATCCATACAGTGGAAGTTTTCCAATCTTAGTTTTTGTGATGCCACAAAACCAATACATTTAAATATATCTCCTCATTCTGGCTAGAGCAGTTTAAAGGTTAAAATTTAAATAATTTGACTTTTGTTGGATTACATGAAGACTTCGATTCATCCGAACACCCAGTAACTCACCTGGAGCTGTAATTGGTCACCCTGTCAAAAACATTGTGACTGGTTAAAGGCTCATTTGCATATTGTAGACTTTTGCTATATCCATATTGCAGAGACCGATATTGTCATAACAATTAGCAAATGATTGTAAAGCCCTACATCGGATTTTGAATGACTGATGTAAACCTACATTTTTATTTATAATGGCTGATTCCAAAATGGTCTTATAATAATAAAGGCTATTTTTGTCCATTTTGATGTAATTCACCAGTGCTGTTGTGCTATGGCAGCTGAAGCTTTTTTGGAATAAGCCTTAATTACTGTCTATGTAGGTTTATATCAGTTGTCTTTTTGGTCTTGTGTAACCTCGTGAATAAAGAGAGTAAATTGTTAGTAATTATGTTTTTTTTATGATTAACAAATGGCTATGATTGTGCTTAGTGCTGTCAGTGTGTTGAATTTACTCTGCACCTTGCATACACAGGAAAAGGACAAAGAGAAGAGCCGCGAAAAAGACAAAGAAACCAAGGAGAAGGAGAAGAAGGCATTCAACGGGCATCTGTTCAGCCCCGTGACCTCCATCCATTCAGCTTTGTGTCAGCACTGCAACAAAGCCTTAAATGCTAAAGATGCCGTTGGCTGCACAAGTAAGAGAAGCTTTAATGTGTCATATATGCGCTCCAGGTTGCTTTGTGAAATCTTCAGTGTGCAGAATAGGTGTATAAAGGCATGTTGCTTGCATGGTTAGCCTTAAAGATATTTATTTTTTTTGAGATTTGGACACTTTCAGATGCAAAAACTTCTAGGTGAGTTTCCAGAAGACAAAAATGAAACTAAAGGGCAGTGGAGAAAGACTGTGCAGCCTGTTCACCACCTCACCAGTGGGGAAGTTGAAAGCTCTGGGGCCTTACTGGGTTATAGTGCTTTTATGAACAGAACTAGGAAGGCGCCTTCCCAAAATGCCATAAAACACACATTTAGGCCTATTTCATCCACCCACAGGGCTTGTATGGAGAATAATTAAGTAATTCCTTAATTCATTCATTCATTGATGGCATGCTTCAAATTGATGGCATGATTTCTGAACAGATATTAATGTATGTAAGGTATGGCAATTCTCCTTTTATTCAATTGCCCCAAGTCTGATATATTGTGTTCTACCATAATTTGACATAGTCTGTATGAATAAAATAACTTAAAATGTGTTTAGAGAATATTTTCAAATTATAAAAATTGTAATTGCTGATCCAGTTTCACCATTTTAAGACGGCAAAAGTTCTGTTAATTTTAACCCATCACAGGCAACTGACCAGAGCCCGAAAGCGTTTCAGCTGATGTTAAGAACAGCCGTTGTATTTCGTATTTTCCTGTGCTTGCTACTCCTTTATTAAAGCGGAATATTAGTTTCAGTTGTTTTAATTTGAGCTAAAATGTGTAATATGCAGCCATGAAAGAGACACCACTTGCCTGTGTCTTGGGCAATATTGGATTACACAAAAGATAGCTTTGCCTGCAGTCCCCAAAGTATTAAAGGAGCCTTGTGCAAAATTCATAAGATGCTTCAGCCTGATAAAAGGCCCTTTGCTTGTGGCAGGCACTCACTGCATGGTTGTGGCTGCTTTTGCTTTTCTCTGTTTTAATAGATAAAGCTTTTACTCAGCTTTTAAATATCTCATCTTAGCTCACTCAGAAGCTTCATTGGTTGCTACTGTCCATTAAGAGACTGCGTATTGAAAATGAAAATGTCTTTTATATTACATACAATTAGGAGAAAATATGAAATTGAAATAGAAAACACAGGCCTTTACACCGGGCTCATAAGGTCAAAGTGCTCCTACAGCAGCGACGTATAGTCATTTCACAAGAGGGTTTCATTGCTTCACAGTGGAAGCATTTCTTGTAACCTCCTATTCGACTTCCTCATGGAGCAGATGAGCGAATAATGCTTCATTTAGAGAGTGTGGGGTTTTATATACCTTGTATTTTCTATAGCAGAAGATCTCAGGCAGTAAAATGTTGCTGGATGCGCTCATTGTTCCTGACATTGAACTACATTTGATTGTTTTGTTTAGCAGTAATAGCTGTCATAGTCCAAACATTTTCTAATCCCAAGGAACTCACAAATAGAATGGCTCCTGAAATATCAACATATAAGTCCTAATAATACACAAAGACCATCTAATTCAGCAATCACACAGTTACGGTGGTCATCAGGGTTCAGCATTAACAGCTGCCTGAATGCTGAGGGAAAGTGCCTTTCCAAAAACACAGTCACTTGAAGTGAACAGTATACTTGATATGTTTTTCATTCACCTTCATATTCACTCGAAACAACACTCTTCGTTAGATGTCTCTTAGCGGACGTTACAGCTGCTCCTGTCAGATTCCTGACTGCCTCTGTTTGGGCAGGAGTTGCAGCTAGGGTTTTATTTGTGTGCTTGGTGGAGTTTCCTGGCTGGCACTGTCTTTACCAGCTTGACTTTGAGCCAACAAAGCAAGCCAAGCACTATGATTTAGGCAAATGACTGCTATTAAGGATTTTTGACTGAGAGAGATTCTCTTTTGGACCTTCTGTGTTGTGGAGTATGGTCAGTAGTTGGGGGAGCTCTGTTCATGAAATGGTTGTTTAAACATGGGCCAAAATTTTCACGAGGGATTGGAGATGTAAAGTGTTGCTCTTGTTTTAGGTTGCAGTGTGTGCGTTCACAAGAGCTGCAGAGACAACATCCCTGCCTGTACCAAGGGAAAGGTAGAGTTGGTTCTCTTTCTGTAAATGGATCCCCTTTAAACTGGATTTTATAATTACAGACCAACAAAATTCAAGTAACATTTTTGTGTGAAATCATTTCTTTTTCTGTGTCCTCTTTCCATTTTTAAAAGCACCAGCTTTCCATACCAGAGTCGACCACCATGCCTGGAGTCACTTTAAGAGTAAAAAGTATGTGAGCTTGTGGGTTTTTTTTGTCCAAACCAAGTGGCACAATGCACAGTTTGGTTCAGGCATTTTGATCATATTTGTTTGTGTCTTTCTCAGCTTCTGCACCACGGGAGAGGCCCTGGTCGGCTGTTTTGTCTCCAGATGATCACTCTACAGTGCTCGTCCCCCGGAGACACACCAGCATCATGTCTTTCAACAGCAGCAACCTTTCCAAAAGCATGTCAATCAGCAACATTGCTGTGTGAGTATCTAATTTCCTATGTGTAAAATGTAAGTTTAATTATGAAGTATGATTACTTAAAAATGTACATAAATATAATTTCATACACAAACACATGTAACATTATATTTAGACTGTTGATTTTAATATAGACTATGGAATATAGATTAATATAGACATAGACTATGGTACAGTGTATAACATTAGTGAGCCCTCTTTCCCATCTCAAACTATCCTAGCATTAACAATAGTAACTTTAAAGCTTGAAATCATTCAAACAGCTGGTTTAGATGAGGAGGATAGTAAGCTAAAAACATGGTAGCTGCCTGGATATATATTAAGCTTCCCTTGGTTTCACTGACTAGCTCAGTGACTAGGCGTGCAGTCAGGATTGTTGACACCACATGGGTTCACTATTGTTACCTAATGTAACAATAAGGTTCTATATAATACAAAAAATGTGATCATCAACAATGTATGAAGCCTTTTGGTGCTAGTTTACAGTATAAGTGACAATCTGGTAATACGTGAACACACCACAGAGTGTGAACAGCACAAAATACTTCCTCTGCATTTAACCCATTCACCAAGTGAAGCAGGGGGCAGCTACGAACACAGCGCCCGGGGAGCAGTGTGTGGGGACGCTACCTTGCTCAGGGTATCTCAGAGGTGCCTAGTAGTCTTGGGACTCGAACCCGGACTTTTTGATCATAGGGCGAATGCCTTAACCACTAGGCCACCAGCTGCCCCAAATAAAGAAGCCTTTTTCCCAGGCAAAGACATACATGTTAGAGTGTATTGAACAATTGCCTATACTAAAAAATCACTGAAGAGCCTGTTCTTAGAACCACGAAGAACCATGCTGGGTAGAAAAAAACATTAATGAAGCATTAAACACAATAAAGCTTAAAAACAATAATAAATCATTAATTCTGTCAGATTGATTAGCTGATGGTTATAATACCTCTCATGATTAATTGAACTTCGATTTTTAAGGCCCTTAATATGTGTCACATTCACAGTATGCACTAATATGGTATTTTGTCCATATTCTGTAGACCTAATAAAGATCATATTGATAAATGCCTGTTAACTCCCCAGAGTTAGCTACTGAATCTGCTTCGAGCTAAGCGCTCTGAGCTCGTTAGCATAACTGTATTCTCGTTTTCTTTCAGATTTGATGATATGCCTATAAAGGGTCTGAGATATCTGTCCCAATCCACCGACTCTTTGCACAAAGCCAACAAGGTCAACGAGTCCACCGAGTCTCTGATAGATGAAGGTGAGCAGCCTCATTTCCTACTGAACAGCCCCAAGATCTGTTTCTGTTTCCTGTAGCTTCCTCTTATCTTCCCAACAGCTGGACAGCAGGTGCAGACTTCAAACGAGCTGATGCCTGGAAATCTGTCTGACCAAGCAATTTAGAAAAGCTGGCTGCATTTTCTTTGTGACATTTACTGTTAGCTCTTGATTCACCATTGCAAGATCTATTCTATACATATATTGAACTGAGATTCCATATTTTGTTTTTTGTTTTTTTAAGGAACAGACATGATTGATGGGCAGCTGATGGGAGAGTTTGAGGCAGACGCTAAAGAGCTAGAGGCTGACTCCTGGAGCTTCACCATGGACAAGAAATACCTAAAGCAACTTAAGAAGGACAACATTAAGAGACAAGATGTCATTTATGGTAATTACTAAAATTACTAAAACCTCTAACCAACAATCTACTGCAGAATTAACTTCACGCTATATGACTCTCTTATCCTGTGTGAATTGGCTAAACATTACAAACATCCTGTGGTAACATTAAGCTTACACTGTGTAAGTGGTGCTTTAGACCTACATAGGAATAGATATTTTGTGAGTGTATTTTTGCAGTCATTCAGAGTCTAACCTAAATATGTCCTTCACTCACTCCTTTCAGAGCTGATCCAGACAGAAATGCACCATGTGCGTACCCTGCGGATAATGGCAGACGTGTACAGCAAGGGCCTTTTGAAGGAAGTTCAGCTGGAGGCCCATACAGTAGAGAAGGTTTTCCCAATGCTGGATGAGCTGCTGGAGCTCCACACAGTCTTCTTCAGCAGCCTGCTGGAGAGGAAGAAAGAAGCCAAGCAGGAGGATACTGACGGTGGCTTTGTAATTAACAGGATTGGAGATATTCTGGTGAATCAGGTGAGGAAAGACAAAAGGTCAGGTGCTAATTCATTTATATGTGTGTTCTCTGACCTTATATTTAATTTAGATTCCTCAGGAGTAGATCCACGGCTTTCATCACTAGCTTGATTAGATTATTTTTTGTGCAGTTCAGAGTGAAAAATATATTGCATAGATTATATATACTGTTGTATATATACAGCTTTTAAAAAAAGAGAACTGTTGGATGGATTTGTTTTTACATTCCTTATATATGAGATTAAGCATCTCATAGTCTATATGGTGTACTTTAGTTCTCAGGGTGCAGAGCTGAAAGCATGAAGAAAGTCTATGGCAAGTTCTGCAGCCGGCACAACGAAGCAGTTAACTTCTACAAGGACCTACATGCCAAAGACAAACGCTTCCAGGCTTTTATTAAGGTAATAAATTCTTTTTTTTTCCTACTGTACTTGGTTTTACCACTGGCAGAACAGGCTTTCTCCGTGATCAAATAGAAAACAACTTGACTATGAACAGGTCAGGCAACCTCATGCAATCCTGTGAACTGTTCTTTCAGAGAAAAATGAGCAGCAGCATTGTCCGACGGATGGGCATCCCAGAGTGCATACTGTTAGTCACACAGCGAATAACAAAGTACCCGGTCCTAATGCAGAGGATTCTACAGCACACTAAAGGTGAGAGTCTTTATCGAAAGGTTTCTCATACTTTTCATGCAACCCATGGGCTCTTTTTGGGAACATTGTCATCATTACATGGTTGTTTTATAGGGAAAAATGCCTTTCTTTGGTTTACATCACATCCCAGCAATCAAACCATGGTAAACATTACATTTGGAGTGGCATATTTTATGAGATTTGACGCAACTTTCCCACTTGAGAGGCCATAATGAGGCTATTTTTTTCTGCTCTGCTCTCAGCACTGTATGTAATAAAACAAAATTGCACGTAAGATTGATATTAGCCAACTAATGAAGGAAAAATTCATTCATTTATAGTGCATTGCACATATACAGAGGACCACACCTTGCAGTATGAGAACACTATACTCTAGAACTGTGGGGTCCTGTTTTGAATGAAACAGGGGAGGATTAAAAGACAAGATTTAGGTGGAAATTAGGAAAAAAACTAGGAAACTGAATGTATTGATATATATTTATTAGGAGAGTTAACATGAACGAGGAATTATTAGTTATTAGTTACTTCTCAGTTATTAGTTACTTCTTTTTATTTGCTCCACCTTGAATAAAGAATAAGGACAATCACAATGACTTTCTGATACAGTGGACTGTCTTTAAGTGGAACAGAGACTGGCTTTCTGGACCGCACATAGGTTTGAAAAAATGCATAGGTCTCCCATAAAAAGTGTGAAAACAACTTCATTCTTAAGCAACCGTTAGAGACCTTGACATTAGCAAGTACTACCAATGCCTCAGCTCAGAAGCCTCCCACCCGTCTGTGTTTAAATAAGGCCTTCATATTTCTCTCTCTGTAAATATTCTTGTCTTATGGCCGGCCTCGCTGCTGCCCATATGAGGTGCTGTGTGTATACACTGTGCATTTGCCACAAACACCAGCCAAGTGTTGCAGTATGTTAAGTAGAACGGTTGAAAGGGTTTTTGGTCAAGTTCCCGACAAGCCGCGAGACAAAAGCAGAGAGAGATTTAAGAGAATGGGCCTGCAGAAAACAACTTGCTCGCCTTCAAAGACAGCTTGAAAGAGGCTTATACTTTTTTAGGCAGCTTAGTCTAGTCAAAACATGTATGAAACAAAACAGGCTTGTTTCTTGTCTCAGAGGCCTTTTGATCACTCACATTGTTTTGTATGTGTGTGTGCACATGTTACAGGGGTTTTTGATCATTCACCTTGTGTCTGTGTACCTGTCTATATAAATGTGTGCGTGTGTGTCTTTGCTTTTTCATGCACAAATAGAGAACGAAGATGACTATGAGGACCTGAGCCAAGCTCTGCAACTCGTCAAGGAGGTAATAGCTGCTGTGGACAGTAAAGTGAACGAGCACGAGAAGAAGAGGAGACTGAAGGAGATCTATAACCGGACAGACGGAAAGTCCATTATGCGCATGAAGAGTGGTCAGATGTTTGCTCGAGAAGACCTCATACGAGGCAGGAAGCTCCTTCATGACGGCCCACTTCAGCTCAAAAGCTCCGCAGGCAGACTAAAGGGTAAAAGGCCTCTCTTCTGTCAGGTTTTGATTCACCACTTCTATGATGATATAAGAGAGAAAGTGATATATTTAGGCAAGGACCGGGAGGTTCAAGAAGAGGTTCAAATAGAGTATTAACTTTAGGTCGATGGAGTATTACAGCAGGTGAATTAAGTATTAAGTTTTTTTTGCCAGTTGATTATAGTAATTCTATGTATTTGAAAGCAAAATTCAAACATTCTCCAATTTAAAAAGCAAACATCTCATTTTTTTCACTGCTTTCTGAATTCAAAGCAGTGAGCATATTTTTCTAGAACAGATACTGAAATATTATAAAATAATATTCAAGCGAGGATGAGCATAAATGATGTTTAACATCCCATTTCTTTTGAGCACATTACTGTTCCACTGAACAAGGATTTGGTTTAGATAAAAGCAGCCACAAAAGTCAGGACACAAATGCATTAAAGTCAAATGTAAATGACAAAGAAGTGTTGATACGGATCAGTCAGTGATCAGAAAGTGAAATATAAACATGGTCCATTTGGGACATAAAGACCATAAATGAATGTTTGATGTAAAGTACTTTATTTATGGATGGACAAGTTATGTCAGACATATTTGCAGCAGACCAAACCCTGCGTTATATTTGAAGAAGCATAAATCAGCCATGAAGTATGGTGGAGGGTGTATTGTAGTTGCTGCTGTAATATTTCAGTGCCTGGGCAGCTTGCAGTCAATAGGTCAGTTATCGGTTTCACACAATCTGAGGGCGAATTTTGAAAAGCATAAAGTGAACTTAATGTAGACTTTACATGCAGAAACCAACTGAAAACTAAAACCATGAGAAACAAAAAAAATGTGTTTGCACAGCACCTCAGTCAAATGCAAAATTAAGTCAGATTTAAACTAGAGAATGGGGACATTACTTCAAGGAACAGGTGTATGGACCAAAGCATTTTATAACTATTTTATAAATGAAGTTTATTTCCTTGCCTTCTAAGTTATTTAACAAATCAGTACATCTAATAATGTATGATTTCTGTCAGACATGGATCTGTTTTAAGCCAGATTTCTGATTTGCCTTTCAAAAGATGTTCAAGCAGTGCTGCTCTCTGATGTCTTGGTGTTTCTACAAGAAAAGGACCAAAAATACGTCTTTGCTTCTCTGGTATGTCATTATCTTTTTGACTTGCATTTTTCACAAGAAATGTTCCGTTTTGATGCCTCGCTGGTGCTGGTTCAGTGTTTGTACGCTGTACAATTTACCCAGTCATGTAGTTAAGCTGTGTACTCAGGTTGCTAGTTTCAATAAAGACGCTGACATTGTGAGGCTCTTGGCAGCATGAGAGCAATCCAGCAGTTATACAAGCGTTTGCAATGTTTTCCTTTTTCATGCCTCTGTCAACTGTAGTGATATTTTTTAGAGCTTTAGTGTATCTGATTTATTGCCAACATGGCTCAGTAGAACAAGGGAAATTCCCAGCTTTGCACAGTTTCCTTGCCTGTCAGATCAAATGTTCTCACAAGTGGTGCTAACAGTTGTTAAGGGAAATGTTAAGGGAAATTTTGATAACATGCAAAAATATAACAATATAAAAATGACTTTCAGTGTAGTTTAAACAGGTTTGGGTAGAATGTGCTTTTGTTGCTCATTTCCAAAGTATTGTCTTCTAAACAAATATTTCTTTGACATCTACATTTATACTATTTTAATAATCCTCTTTGCAACTGCAATACACTAGCATATAAAGCCTATAAGTAACTCAGTGAAAATAAGCCAGGCTCAAGTGCAGCCTCCCTGCGATGGGGTTAGTTTTTGCACAGTGTTACTAAGCTCCCTGATGGCCATATCCCCCCACTGAACCTTTTTTTCACAGACTGAGCAGAAACATAAATACATTTTTCTATTATCACATTAAAATCTGATGTCAAATACTTTATTGGATGCATGTGTTATAACTGGAAAGTTGATCTGGTCTAAATAACAGACTTGTTTTGAACTGACTGTGTTTGTATAATATTGATCAGTTTGTATCTTTGCCTAGCCCTCCTTTGGCTCCACCCACAATATCCCCTCTATTTCCCTCACCCCTTCTGTCTCATTCTCTACCTCTCTGCATCTGTTTCACTGTCCCTCCCTCCAAACTCACTCTCTCACTCTCCCTTTGTCTCTCTGCCCCCAGGACCAGCGTGCCACAGTCATCTCTCTGCAGAAGCTGATAGTGAGGGAGGTGGCCAACGAGGACCGTGGGCTCTTCCTCATCGCAGCGGGCATCGAGCGGCCCGAAATGGTGGAGGTTCATGCCAGTTCCCGAGAAGAGCGCAACACTTGGATGCAGCTCATCCAGGACGCCATGCACTCAGTGTGAGTAAAGCAAACCATGGCCCTGATTTGTAGGGTGAATTTGCACTGTTTTTAAAAACCTGTTTTTATTAACTTCTATTGTGTTATTAGGTGCATTATATTGCACAGTAAAACTGTGATTATGACTATGATAACCACAGTTTGGGTTTTTGTTGGTATTATTATAATCAACAATAATAGTAATGATGATAATAATAATACTAATCAGAATCATCATTATTCGGGATGTCAGGAATCATAGCCAATTCAGGAATTCTGCTGGAGAAACCATGTAATGTTATTGTATTAGTTTTGTATTAGTAGTTTTAGATTACTGAAAAAGTTACAGTGAAAGAGAATATGCTTACACATTTATAGGTATTATCTGAACAGTAACTACGGAATACCGTGCAGAATAATGAAATACGCTGTACTGAACCATGGTACCATTCCTTAGCATATGAATTTGTCTCTAAACATAAAGCAAGCAGTACTGATGCAACCTGTGTTTTCTCCTTATAGAGAAAAAGATGATGATGAAGGTATCCCTAGTGAGACAGAAGAGGATAAAAAGCTACTGGAGTCCAAAGCGAAAGAGATGAGAGGTAAGAAGGAAAGCAGTTTTTGTTTTATCCTGTTAAAAGTTTTAAATGTTTCATTTGTTGCTTCTGCTAACTGACAAAGTTACAGTTGCAGATTTTAAATAATTGGATTATTTCACTCTCTCTCCCCCTCTTTGCTTCTCTCTCTCCTCCTCCTCTCAGACATGCTCCAGAGAAAAGATGATCAGATCCTGGCTCTCCTGCAGGAGAAGATGAAGGTATTCCGTGACATGTGCGAAAACACGTCCCCGGATGAGAAGTTGATGTTCAGGGCCTGTAATGGTGACGTGCCCAAAGGAGAACCCATCATGAAGGATGCCATCAAAGAAGGTTAAAGGACTTTTATGAAGAATTTGGATTTTCTGTACTTTAGAACTGTAACTGCAGTGTTATTGATTCTTTGGCATGGTCTCCCTCATGGCTTCATTAGAGTTCATTTCCACCACTAAATATCTTCCAGGAGCCTTTTTAACTCACTTAATGTAATGCATTTAGTGACGTGCATGTCTGTGTGGGTTTGTGCATTCGGCAGTGGAGATATTGCAGACGATGGTCAACAGCAGTCTGGGAGGGGCCGTGGGCCAGCAGGTGGTCAGTGCTCCGGGCAGCATGGTGTCTGTGTGTTTGCCTCGCAGAGCAGAAACATTTGGAGGTTTCGACAGTCACCAGATGAACATCTCTAAACGTGAGAGCCTGTTTTTTACACTCTGTTTACATTACTATGCCGCTCACATTTTCATACTTTAGGCTAATTGTTTTAGGAAATAATACTGTGTATAAAATCAAGCACTAGCGTTGTCATCTCTTACTTTTCTCATGAAAAAACAACATCCATGCATCCTAGATCTCCAGTTTACTGATAAGGCCCGTATATAGGTCCAGAAATAACCCTTGATCATGGTATAGCATCATGTCATGTATCAGTACATGGTAGAGCTATTCTGCAGAGACACAATACATTTATTGGTATAAAATGTATAATTTATGAATTTATCATGTTTAGTATCAGCTAACTAACTCCCCACATTGGCTGTTTTCAAGCTAGAAGACATGAGATGAAAATGGTATAGCATTTATTTTCAATATTTATTTAAAGCTGAGTGGTGCACTGCAGCATGCAGAGTAATTGAACAGTGCTGGGGGTGTCCATGCATTGGTGCAGACGTGGGCACTTAAAAACTATGAATTTTTAGTTCTTTTTTTAGTTCTTTGGAGACACTGTCCCTAATGTGGGTCCACAGTCTTAATGCTTGTACACTATGCCCAATAAAGTGATTCTGAATTTATTATTGATAAGGCTGCAGTTGTTCAATTTTCCACATTCGAAATGAGTGAATTTCCGGTTACAGCATTTTTATTTGCAGATGGAGATAAAGAAGAAGCTGAAGACCTGAGGAGGACAGAGTCTGACGGTGTTCTAAAGAAGGTGAGGACATGTCTACTCATGCTCTCATTTAGCAACTGCAAAATTAAGCAGAATTTACAGAAGCACACAAACACATACACACACACACTGCGTTCAGAGCTGTTCATCCTTGCTCCTGATCATCAGATGTCATTTATTTTTCCTGTCAGGTCTAATAGCTAATAGCTTGGGGAAGGGAGGGAGGACTAAGCGTGCATTAGGAGTGTGGACTGCAGCTTGGCTCTTTAGTGCTCGTAATGAGTAGCGCTGTGGCGAGCCAGCGGCCGGCCGCCTGTGGGAGTCAGCCTGATTAAAGGAGTCTCACAGCTGGACTCGGCTAAACTG
Source organism: Nannopetersius ansorgii (assembly GCA_037974605.1). Classification (NCBI taxonomy): domain Eukaryota; kingdom Metazoa; phylum Chordata; class Actinopteri; order Characiformes; family Alestidae; genus Nannopetersius; species Nannopetersius ansorgii. The sequence continues at coordinate 446,185 of JBBPDE010000038.1, read as the reverse complement.
CACTATCTGCTTTGTCTTCTCCACAGGGGGGAAACACCAACCTGCTGCTGCTGCTGAAGAGGAACAGTGAGGTAACACTGGTGCATGCTTCTCTACCATTGGGACGAGTTAGTGACAGTCAATAGTTGTTGGATTTAGCGGCCTAAGAGGCTGTAAGTGGCAGTTGGAACCGGATTGCATGCATATGTTTGTTCTTGGCTGTCATGTTGACCCTAAGTTTAGGGATATTACTGCCATTGTGCAAACATACAATTTATTACATATCTATAATGTCATAATTACATATGTATTACTTAGAAATTAAACAAGTCAATTAAAATAAGTTATTTTTAAGCTAACTTTTCCCACAGTTAAAATCCTTTTTTGATGTAATGCATAGTTTCTACCTTATTTTTTTCTTTCTGCAAAACAAAAGTTGAATTAGTTTTCAGCAGATTCAGACAGTGATAAAATATCTTCTATGTGCAAAATGCAAGGAGGGAGAATCTGCACTTAGTTATGAGTGAGAAGTAATTCATATAAATTCTTATGATTATTTTATGTAACGTGGGTTCAACTGAATTTTAACTAGAACTACAGGAAACTATTTGATATTTCCAGTTTTGTAACTCTATCCTGCTTAAATTCTGATTTGGAACCTTGTCATGCCTCATGAAAACTACACCTACCAATAATGAGCTTTCTAGCCCACTGATTGTGATTGATCACAGGACACTGTTTGAACTGGACCATAAAAGATGAGAAAGTATGATTTGAGATGTTAGGGTCATTGCTCCCTGTGATATGCCTTTGAAAGCACATTACAAGAGTCAAAAAGTTTAGAAATCCTAAAGATCATTAATATTTAAAGTTTGATCTTTGTTTTTTGTTTTTTTACAGCATGTCCTGAACAGCGTATCTCACCTCCACAATCTCCTCAGCTCACTGCAGGTGTGTTATAGTGCTTTAATGCATGTCTAATGAACAGGAATCTGCTAACTTGAACACAGGGGTGGTGGTGGTGGAAAGCTCCGTAATAGCTACTGTAGCTCACAGTATAGAGACATGTGACATTTATGTTTTTCTTTTGGGCTTATTGTGCAGTGCAATGCTCTGAGAGGACATGTGGGTGGGTCCTTGGATTGCACACTTCCAATTTGCAATGAAATCATAAAACCAGAGCAAAAAAAAAACAGAAAAGAGGCCATGCATTAGTGATTTGGGTGATGAAGCCAAAATGTTTGGCGTGATTTGGGTGATGAAGCCTTTGCAGTTTTACTGTTAATCATATAGTAATTACTTTAATTAATTAATTAATTCCAGTGTTTTAAATAGGGATGCACCGATACCACTTTTTTGGAAAACGAGTACGAGTACGAGTACTTGCATTTCAGTACTCGCCGATACCGA
>JBBPDE010000038.1:356885-372360 GCA_037974605.1 Nannopetersius ansorgii | reverse complement strand
CTCTCTCCCTCTCTCTCTCTCTCTCTCTCTCTCTCTCTCTCTCTCTCTCTCTCTCACACACACACACACACACACACGTCTGCCTGTCAGGCCAATAATGAAAAATGACTTAGCCTAACAGTGAGGGCTACTCGTGAGTGGAGGCAGAGATAAAGGATGGAATGGAGAGGGTTGCCATTTTCCACAGATCGTCTGCTGACCTCATGACCTCACTTGCCAGCCCTATAGATTCCCCCTGGTCTGTCTCGATTTTCACTGACCTCACCTGGTCGACAGAAGATTAGTCTTTGTCCCAGATTGACTGTCTAACTACTTTTCAAATGGCATAAATGCAGCTGATGTTGGGCACTTAAAAGGAAGCACACTGATGGCAGCCAATTTGCAGTGTTGTTCAGGAGCACTGTGTTAAAAGACTGCCCCTACAATTCCTTGGGAGTTCAAGTTTGGTAAGTTTGAGGTTATGAACAGCCGGTCTGTCCTATATGCTCTGAATTCCTCCCCTTGATAAAACAAACAACACTCCCAGTGACAAACAACACGGGGCAGTTGGTAGCCTAGTGGTTAGGGCATTCACCCTGTGGTCAGAAAGTCCAGGTACGATTCCCAAGACTGCTAGGTACCTCTGAGGTACCCTGAGCAAGGTACCGTCCCCACACACTGCTCCCCGAGTGCTGTGTTCGTAACTGCCCCCTGCTTCACTTGGGGAATGGGTTAAATGCAGAGGAAGTATTTTGTGCTGTTCACACTGTGTGCTGTGGTGTGTTCACATATGACCAGATTGTCACTTTCACTTCAAAAAACTCGCTATTGATAAAACAAAACCACTTCAATTGACAAAACATACCTCCCTCTCAATGAACTAGAGATTACAGTAGATGCGTATCCAACTCAGTGGTGCAGATGAAGCTGCATATCTCGACTGTACCATTTTTGAAACCGTTTTGCAGGATCCATCAGACGTGGCTGAGAAACGCATCATTTGTTTTTGAGAATTCCAAGGACTCAGAAGGTGTATCCTTCCAGATTTTTCACAATCCTTGATGTGCAGCCAAGGGCATAGCTGATGTAGAGGGCACGACCTCAGACTCTCACGGGCAAGTGATTCTGTCCGCCACACCTTTATCGCACGTTGCACATGCCCTGGCAGGGTTCTGTGACTGACAATCATATTGTCTGTTCTTGTACATTATTTACCGTTGTCAGCACAATCAAGAGCAGGCCAAACACAGCCATAAACACATCAAACAATCTCACAAAACATGTAATCACGCTTATAACAAACTGATGGATAAAGATCCTCATGCTAAACAAAAGAGAGGCCCATAATCACCTACACTGGCCAGAGGATTCATGCCAACCTACTTCTAAAAGTTTGGAAGCATATATATATATATTTGGGCTGCACAATATATCGCAAATTTACCGTCATTGCGATATCAACATGCACAATATACATATTGCGAAAAAATATACATATCGCGAAAGACTGACTGAACTGCAATAAATGGTGTTTTTCCAAAGCACTTCACCCAGTGCCACAGAGAAGAGGGCAAAATAATTACTGGGCAGTTTCTTCATCTTCTGTGCTGCTGTTCCAGATTGTTCCTTTTGTTATTTTTTTCTGGCTAATAACTTACTTTATTATAAATTATGTACATTCATTTAAGATTTAAAATTTTTTAAAAAATTTTGTTTATGTAAATTCTTAAAAAAAACATGTTGGAATGAAAGTATTGCATTTCATTTTTTTCTGCATAGACTAGTCAGCTCCTGGAGTCTTTATTACCAGCAAATATAAAAGCAGCAAAACATTAAACACTAAAAGGCTAAGTTTTTACTCACTTATCGCTTGTTCGCATGTTAAATCGCCATCGCAACACTTAACAACATATACACATATATATATATATATATATAATATCTCGCAGCTCTAATATATATATGTATGTAAGTATGTTTATACAAAATAATGTTTATACAAAACAATAAATTGAATTTGGAAAACGATGTTTACATACTGCATCAAAAAGTTTAGAAAATGACATTTTCCTTGATATGGGTCCTTTACAGCTGCAGCAGTGGGATGCAGATTGTATACTCATCATTCTGTGTTTTCAGCTAAGTAACATGATTGAATCAGACTGAAGCACTGTCATTCAACACATAAAGATATTCAAGAAATTGTGCATGTAGTTCGATGAGTTTGATAAACAGCAGCTGAATGTGCGCTCGTCAGGCTGTTTCCTCCAGCTCGGAAGGAGGATTTGACCTTCACAGAGAAGCCTGTGATTGACAGTGAACATAAAGGCAGCCCATCTAATTAGATTAGGAAACACAGATCCACAGGGGCTGCAGATGTGACAAGCACGCTGATCAGCCCGCTGCGCATCTTTGTTAGTGTCTGCAGGTATCTGCGTCTTCGCTGTACCTGCGCCGCACACATAAGACCACTGACACCTCGCCAACAGCATCTGAATGCAAACGACAAGCTTTACATGCATGTACTGCAGACAGCATGAATGCACAAAGCCATTCACTCTGTGTCACTGTTCAGTACTGTCGTGCTCTATGGTGTATAAAGCTGTAAAAGAACCTGGTGGTATTCAAATACCTGTGAATGATGCTTTTATTCCAACTACAATATGCCAAGGCTGACTTGAATCATTTGAATAGCTAAATATTCATTTATTCTGTTTGTTTTTGTCTGAGAATTTAGTGTGCAAAAGCTTTATTTGAGGTAAACTATGATAAATAAACTATGATAAATCATAAAGTATAATGTAAATTAATGCAGCATACACTCATACCATATATACCCTATTAATATAGTGATTTTATGATATAATTGTGATGTAAATGTAGAATACAATATAGATTGCAATGTGTAAAAGAATTTTCTTCGAGAACCAAACTATATTTTTTACGCAGAAATCCCCACAATAATGCACAAACTGCAAATATCCTCTGCCTTTTTTGCTTTTTTGTCGCAATACATATTTTTTTTCTGGATGTTTTCACACAATGGGCAGGGTGTAGCAAACTTGGAAGCACTTTTTTCGAATTCCACACCATACATACACAACAGAGCCATTACACTCAAATATTGTTCACAAATCTTTTTAAATCTGTTCGTGAACACTTCTCCTTTGCCGAGATAATCCATGCCACTGCATAGGTGTGGCGTATCAAGGTGCTCATTAGACAGCATGAATATTGCACAGGTGTGTCTTAGACTGCCCACAATAAAAGGCCACTCTGAAATGTGCAGTTTGATCACAGCACAATGCCACAGATGTCGCACCTTTTGAGGGAACATGCATTTGGCATTCTGACTGCAGGAATGTCTACCAGAGCTGTTGGCCATCTCCAAAGGCGCTTCAGAGAATTTGGCAGTACATCCAACCAGCCTCATAACTGCAGACTATCTGCAGCAACAATCGGTTTGCATAACCAAAGAATTTCTGCACAAACTGCCAGAAACTGTCTCAGAGAAGCTCATCTGCATGCTCGTTGTCCTCAACAGGGTCTGGTGTCATGTGGGTGAGCGGTTTGCTGACGTCAACGTTGTGCATCGCCTCATGTCGCAGGGTATTGCCCAGCCCCATATTGCAGGCATATTGTAGACGATTCCTGGAAGCTGAAAACATTCCAGTTCTTGCATGGCCAGCATACTCACCAGACATGTCACCCATTGAGCATGTTTGGGATGCCGTGGATCGGCTGTGTGTAAAAGCCAGTTCCTGCCAATATTCAGCAGCTTCGCACAGCAAAGTAAGACAAAACTGTGCACATTTCAGAGTGGCCTTTTATTGTGAGAAGTCTAAGGCACACCTGTGCAATATTCATGCTGTCTAATCAGCACCTTGATATGCCACACCTGTGAGGTGGGATGGATTATCTTGGCACTAAAAAAATTAATCACAGTTATAAATTCCAATCATTGTGTTAATATAATGTGTGTAAATAAATAACTATAGTATAAATAATAATATACAATTGTAATTATTATCATTAAATTACTGTTTGTGAATGTATGTAATGTTTTATTAGTCCACTTGGCAAAAATTGTATACAGAGCTTTGTTCTGAAAGCCGCTATTTCTTTGATGCTTTGCCTGTTATAGAACTAGATATATCACATTGTGGTTTGTAATATGATTGAGAAAAGTTGTGATATGATTGAGGGTAGCTGGTGGTCGATCAGAAAGTCATGGGTTCAAATTTCAAGACTGCACGTGGCACCTCTGAAGTACCCTTGAGCAAGGTACCATCCCCACACACTGCTCCCTGGGTCGGTACTCCACAAATAAATCATAACAAGTTAGGGTAATGTAAGCTGCTCAAAAGAAGAGGAAAACATGTGTCAAGACTCTTCTCAGTCTTGGCCCCCCAGTGGTGGAATGAACTCCCTCTTCCAATCAGATCTGCGGAGTCCTTCGCTTTCTTCAAGCATCGCCTGAAGACCCACCTCCTGAAGAAGCACCTCGGTGACTAACTATGTCTCATATTCTACTGCTTACTTAAAAAACAATAAACAAAAAAACTCTTTCTTTCTCTTCTCTTGAACTTTCCATGGCTTATGTTGTTCCGGTATTCTTTGGCAAGTGTTGGCTAATTATTATTTGACAGATGTTGTTTAGGTGTACTGAATGTGCAGTATTTCGGCTAAATAGCTGATGTGGCGTTAAGCTGTTTACAGGTGTAAGAAACAGTTGTGGACTACTTGAGCACTCTGGATAAGAGCGTCAGCCAAATGCCGTAAATGTAAATGTAACTCATAGAGACTAACATACCATACAAAGTACAAAGTGCCCAGCATGAAAGAACATTCCCATCGAGGGACACAATCCTCTTATTCTGTCTCAGCCGTGGGAGACTACATGTCGATTGTTTAAGTATATGACCAAAAGTTTTGTAAAAATGCTCCTTAGCGTAAAAAGCAAATACTCTGTGTAGTAACACACAACAGGTGATGACTGTTGTTGATCAATGATTCACATTGACTGTCTGGAGTGGACTGTGTGCAGATAGCAACGTATGAATGTCAAGTTTCGCTTTGATCAAAAGGCCAATTAAGCGATCACAAAGCCATAGTCGGGATGTGGTGTTTGTACAATGCAGCTGTAAAGGGCGCCATGCATCTTCTTGACAACACATCATTGCATTGTCAAGCCTGGATCAGGTATCAGAGACACTGCACTGTGGAATAGCACATGAAAAGCAGGCTGAAAATGCACCCTTAAGCATGTGCTAGCTTTTTGTGCTTTCACTGCAGACCTTCAGGCGTTTATTCATGGATGGTGCTCAAGCAATTGTGTGGAAACTGTAGGTTAGTAATTTGCAAAATGTGCCTGTCGTCCCGCGTGACACGCCCTGACGACTGTAATCAAATAATCGATAGCAAGAACATAAAAAAAAACGACACTGGCTGCTGCCGGGCCTCGCCTTCATGTTCATTGGTTGGCAACTACAAAAACACCGTCCCTGCCATTCCCTGTGGGCATGGCCAAGGGCTAATCACTCAAAGTGCCTCTCCCCTGGAGGCAAGAGGATGGGGGTGGACAGGGTGCGCTGAGGTCAAAGGCGAATGAGATGTCCCGGCAACCCTGATGTCCCCACTTAGCTGATACACCGCAGGCATTCGGATGAGCTGTCTCTCACGCACACAGAGTCACACACACACACACACACACACACACACACACACACATTCTCACACTCAGTCAGCAGAGACCCCCAAGGGTTATAGCCCACCTGTGGGTCTCTTGCCTCGGTGCATTGTGCATTCTAATAAGCTCCCACCAGGCTCACTCTGCAAAGCAAGGTTAATCTCAGTACCACACAATGTAAGGCCATTTTTGCATTTTTGTCTTCAATGCCTATTGTTGTTACAACTTCTGGTCTGTTTGTTCTGTCGGGTAGAATAGGAGCTTTCAAATCAAGTCAAACAATGGATCCAGTGGATACAGGTTACAGCAAAAAACAAAACAATATAGTGAAACTACTATTGATTATGCAGAAAGCACACACTTATGCTCGTCATGTAAAGAGAAGTGGGAGAATTATATTGATAAAAAGGGTGAATTGAGGTCAAACTACCTAACAAAATGTACATAGGTGTATATAAGCCTCAGCTGTATAGTTTTGTCGCTATATAGTTATAAAAATATATATAGTTCTGTAAAGATGCTATGAAAAATTTAATATGTTTAATGTGTTTGCATGGTTCGTTCTCATATTTCACTTCTGAAATGTTCTATTGTTTGACCTGACTGGCTGTATTTAAAATGATGGGTCAGTTTTATCCATAACATAATGGATGTAATTATTTTGGATGTATGTAACATACTATGAGGGTTAAATTTTAGCTTATTTGGCATTTTGGGAAGATCAGTGTTGTTTTCCCAAAATAATGAGTTATTTGTTCTCAAGATAGTGACATGAAATAACAAGCTTTGAAAAAGGAACTTTGTCTCTCAAGATAATGACACAGTTGACTCGAAATCCCTCAAAATTAAACACATTTTTATGCGATAAGGAACTAAATGCAGAGGGCTGTTGAAAAATTTCAACACTACATCAGATAGGCCTGTGCCCTAAACACCAGCACAGTGTGGGGCAATGCTGAGGTGACCATTGTGGATGGATTCTTCACAACCTGCAACACGACATTCATTATGAGTCATGCTAAGATATAGGTGGTCTAATGCCAACATTGGAATTAAGGTCAGATGTGAGTAGAGGGGCGTGTCTTAAAAGCAACAGCTTGGTTGACACTGTGAGCAAAAGACCAAATCATATTGTCCTTTTTTGACATGTAGAGGCATTATTGTTGTTTTTGCACTGATAAGAGGTTAAAACAACAGCTAACACATGCATATAACAAGCTATAACATATATATCGGTGTAAAAAGAATTATAAAGGAAATAAAAATGAACTTAAATTAATCAAATGCACTAAATTAGACCAACTGGAGGTGGATGTTGAGCCTTGATGACGGCAGCAGACAAAACAATCCCATTCAACTCCGCCCACAAGCTTTTTTCTTTATTCTCCCTGCATTTTAGCTGCATTGTTATTGGCTATCACACCAATTGTTTGATCTTTTCTCTCTGGGTTTGGGTTTATATTCCCCTAAAGCTCATCTTTCCTGCCCAAGTCTTTGCCAATTCTAAATGAAAGGGTTTGGGTTTTTGTGAAAGTCCCAGTCTGTGGATTGGGAAATTATTATATGGTTCATTGGATTTGGTGTGCATTTTAACCTTCATATTTTGTTGAGATTACCTTGAATTTCTCTTTGTTTCCCAGATTGTAAGGTTGTAGGTGTAAAATAATTGTCTTAACCGCAGTTTTTTCCTTCGTCCTCTATCCCCCTTCAAATTAATATACAGCATACAGCCTTGATAGAAATTCTAGAGCTTGAAAAATTATGTGATTCCTCAACCCTCTCAGAATGTTGTGCACAGGATGAGCTATGCACTGGGCCATTAAACAGTGTTGTAAAACATTCTCTAAGAAGCTAATCTTATGCATGATCACTGAAGTAACTGTTTGAAGGATACAGCCAGAAGCATTTTAGAATCAAATTGGTGATGTATTGCAGTCAATGAAGAAACTGAAGAAAAAGGAAGCAGGATTTTACAACAAGACAAATATCCAGAAAATACTTTAAAATCAACCTTGAACGCCTTCAAGAAATGGAAGATTAAGGTTTTGGCCTTCACTGTCCCTAGACTGTCCCCAGTCCATGAAAAGATCTTACATGGTGCATCTTAAATGATTGTGTAATATTTCTAAACTTGAAACATTTTGCAAGTAAAAGTGAGGAAAAACCTTGACAACACACAAACTGTAAACTAGCTACAGGTTTAGAGGCTGTGATTTCTGCATGGGTTTTACTGATTTGCTTTTCCCAACCATATGAACATGCCATCTTTGATGCCTTTATTTCCCAATATATTGAATTGAAGTTTGTTATATTTTAAGTCTGTTCCATGGAGGATTGGTTTTAATTTCTTTTCTCTTTTAAAATCAACCAAATATGTTATTTGAGCAGTTCTGCCCCTACACTTGCATACAGTTGTCTTAGTAGATGACATCTGACATATGACATAGTACCAAACATATTACCTTACAAATGTGCTTTGGGTTCCTTGAAAAATATTTCAAATGTTACATAAAATGACAAAAAAAAAAAAATGTCTTTTGCATTTTACTTGGCTGATTAACTGTGCTGGTCTCAGTATGACACTAACCCATTATAATTTCACTGTTTGCGTCTCCTGAAATGGGGATACTTGATATAAGATATTACTATTAATTTCAGTGACTGTTGAACTACACCATGGATTGTGTTGTCCATGCTTGACCAAATTGTAGCAAATCAAGCAGTACTGCTGACCCTTCGACTTTTCCTTAAATTGCAGGGTGCCTTGACTAACTTGTCTACAATTGCACACATTCAGCATTTGATTGTGGTGCAACCAAGTGTGCCGATGCATAACCTTATTCCCTGATGTGCTCACAGCCGTAATTCTCTGACAAGTTTCCATGAATAAAAAGCTTCAGTACACAGTTCCAAGAAGTCCAACACCATACAGGCTATAAGAGTGATACCTCTTTAACCCAGTCTTAGCCATCATGCTATCAGTGATGCGTCCAGATGTCACTGATTCCTTTAACTGCATAACATATAAACAGTGCTCCCTGCTGCCCTTATTGCTGGATGCACTGTGGGTTTCTGAGCATACTTGCATGCACATTCATGCAATTCACATTGCTATGGAAGTACTTAGCAAAGATATGAAGCGTAAAGAAATTTTCCATGCATTTATCAGCTTGCTGAAATCAACTTTGGTAGAGCATGTCAAATAAATTCAACAACAGCATTGGACTGTCCCAGTATTAAAGAAGAAACTAAAGGATTTTGCACCAGCATTCAAGGGTTAATAAGACATCTAATTAGTGCATTAGTGTTTTAGCAGGACTGCTGTTCTGGCCGCTTTAGAAATCCTTGCCTCTGTTTGTGCACCCTCAGGGCCCTTATTATAGATTTTGGAGCACTTAGGCCTCGAGATGTTCCCGAAAAATATTCCCTTAATTTTAATAACTCAATTGCACCAGAGAACATGTTGTTTTGCCTCCAGCGATCATACCCATTTACCTTTGACTTTTCATGGCCAAAACATATAATTCTGTATTAAGTGCAAAGGGATCAAATGCTGTCATTTAAAGAGCATCCTGGATGTCATTCACAAGGGTCAGATTATTACAGGAACAGGAAGATCTGTGACATTCAAATGAAAATGGAGGCAGAGAATCATTCATGATGGCAAGCTGTTCTTATTTTTATGCCCATTTTGCAAAAAACAAATCAACTTCATTCCCTTCATCCTCCCTTTCACCGGCTGTCAAACACTTGATCTCTCAACCTTTTAAAGATTGAGATGCCCAGCGAATTTGAAATGATACCAGCTTGTTTTAAAATTTGACAACCTTACATCTGGAGTGTTGGCTCTTTTATATCTATCTATCTGTCTAACTATACACACACACACACACACACACACACACACTTATAGTACTAGTAAATACTATGGTAAATATTGTAGATTATTTGGTGTCTGTGTGAAACTTATAATTCTAATTTTAACAAGTGAAAATACACTTTAATTTGTCAAAGAAATAAAACCGTTAGCAGGCTAGCAAATGTAATGCAAATATACTTCAACCGTTCATCTGATGCTGCAAATCAGTAAGCGTTTCTGGAGCGACATGCACAAACTCACAGCACATCCAACAATAAAGGGAGTGTGGAGCCGCTTTTATACAGTGACAAAACCATGGTAGCACACAGAAAACTCCGACTCCATATGCCGATTCATTCTACTACATGATCCCCTGAAGACCTATTTGTTTCACTTAACCCTTTGAAGGCTAGAATGACTGCTTTTGATGTGCCATACTATTCTAATGTAAATGTTATTAAATATGTAATTACATGGTGTGTTCCACAATGACTTGCCTTGTCTTTTTTCAAAGCATGACTACCATGAGATCGTTTGGGCTGAAGGTGAGAAGGAATGTCGACTCAATAGCGTGAGAACAAATTGATTGGTGGAGGGGGACATTTCTCAACTAAACAGGACTGCTCGTGCTTGACGGACAACAAGGCTGTTGGTAACCAGTGGACCAGTAAACCAGACTGTAAATTAGCTGTAGAAGAAAATGGTGAGATAATGGTGGGATAAAAGCTGACGCTGGGTTACCATTGGTCACATTTGTCCTCTGCCATTCACAGCAGGCAATACAGCTGGAGTAAAAGTGTTATGCTGAGACAAGAAAAAATAGTTGAGGTAAATGACAGTACTCAGCACACGGCATTGAGTATATAATAGACTAATCAGGAATCTTTTTTGCTGTAACTAGTTATCAGTATTTTTGTGTAATTCATTTATTGATATTTTAAGGATAAATCTTCCTATAGTTAGAAAGTGGTTATAAAATGCTCTACTATTTTTATTTTCTTATGGTCTGCTTCAATTCACTGCTGCTCCGACAGTTCCTTAAGCAGGACATGTCTGATAAACTGAAATAACTTTTTGGTAAATGCACCAAGAGACCCTTGCAAAGTCATCTGAGACGTCTCCTAATTTTTTTTCAGATAAAGTCGGATAGTTTGGGTCCTAAAGTGGTTCAGTGAATTAAGCTTGAATGGAACACAATTCTGTAATCTACCAGCAGGTCAGGACAGTTCTGTGCAAAGTAACAAAATCAAGTTCATTGATATTTTTTTTCAAATGAGCACCATTTTTAGTGAACCTTGCTCTCCGAGGTACTATAGCTGGTGGTCTTGATGTTCCACCATTCCAACTTTTCAATCAGGACATTGAAATAACTGCGAACTTTAAAGAAAATGCGACAAATCATATGCAATTGTACATTTTTCATGTCTCAAAATTGAAACTTTGCAATGAAACCAAAAATGAGAAATAAAGCAATTTTCTCAAACTTCCAAGGCCTTTTTTACCCCCCCAAAGTTAGCAAATTATAAGGGCTTTTTTGGCTGGCTGCGGGACACTAATAATAAACTCAGCCTGACGGAACAGAGTGATTAGCACAGACCCATCTGGACAAGCACTGTTCGTGGCATGTTTTGTTATTTTGTGTACCGAGGGGCATTTAGGTCGTTGTATACACATGGCTGCCCACCAATCCACAGACTGCAAACAGATAAATGGCTGATCTGATTTGGCTCCTGAAGGTATCGGAGGCACCCGGCATAAGGCAACAAATAAAAGCCTTTCCAGCCGAGCAGATTTGGAATATTTATTTAATACATAATCTAAACATACATGTTCCGTTTGTCCGGCACTGCAAAGAGGCAAGAGAATCTGAAGTCATCAAAATGGTGACGTTGCGAAAGATCCCGTGTGAAAGAACTACAGACACGCCCATTGCAAAAAGAACACAGAATCGCTTGGCTACAGACGACAACACTGTGAGAGAACTTCAGATGCAATGGCACTAATCACATACTATGAAGGTCTGCGGAAAACATAGGTGTCCTTTTCCGAGTCGTGAGCCTGCGGTCCGTCTTCACCACCGGGTTTTGTTTCCCAAACTTTGAAAATAAAGGAGAATATCATTTAACGTGAATCCAGGAGCTCCTCCGCCATTCTTCACTGGCCAGACAGGCTCCGTACGGAAAACGAACTGACCATGAAGCGTGGGATCAAGTGTTGCACTAGTGGTCACACTGAACAATATTTATGCCCTCTTATGGTGGAGTGTAAAGTCTATGCTACCAACCAACCACTGGGTTGAAAGAAGAAACCGAGAAAAACATAAAGAAACCCAAAAGAAAGAAACAGAGAAAAAAAAAAGCCATAGAAAGAAAACAAAAATAAGTTAAGTCGACAAGTATAGAAATTTACAGTATGTACAATCACATACAATTAAAATAGACCTATATTTTAGTACTCTAAAGTTGTATTCCACTCAAGAAGTCTTCACTGACAAATCCAAAAAGCCATTATAAAAAAGAAGGAAAAAAAATAACAGAGAGATAGAGAGATGTGAACTGGTTAAAAGAACCCACATTTAGTAAGGCTTTTCCCACCCAGTTCAAAAAACGAATGAAAACCAAGGAGGTAAAAAGAAAAATGAAGATCTATCAACAGCGCTGAACACAACAGGCACCCATACCTTCGGAAAAAAGAAATGAAATAAATAAAAATATATTCATATATATGTATATATACCCTTATAAAATGAAACACTGGAAAGCTTTATTCATTAGACATATGGTTGCCATGGCAATGGCAACATTTTCTTTACACAATTTTATCTTTTTTTTTTGTTTATTTTTTTGCCGTCAGTTTTTAGCAAAAAATGTTTCTCTTTGTAGAATTCTGTACACTATATACTGTACGAGTAAACAAAATGTAAAAGTACTTTTTAAATATTTTGCTCTTTTTATTCCAGTGTATTGAAAAAAGGTGTTGCAGGCACTTAAGTCCATCCCCAGCGTGTAGGTGATTTTACAGTGGAGCAGTAAGGGTCAGGGGCTGTTTGGTTATTCCTGGATTGCGTTGGAATTCAGCGCACCAGCATTAGCCGAGGATGTCCAAGTAGACGGGTGTGGCTTTGCCCAAAGCGTAAAGGACTTTCTGAATGTCTTTGATGTTCAGTCGCTGCTGCGGCTCTCGCTGCCAGCAGCCCAGCATGAGGTCGTAAACTTCCTTAGGACAAAGGCGGGGCCGGTCCAAAACCCGGCCCTGTGTAATGCACTCGATGACCTGTGGAGAGAAGGAGCCATTTATATAAACAGTGAATAAAACTACTACTAGACATCAGTGCTTTGAAACAGCACAGAGAGGGAAAATAAATAAGGAAAATGTTGAAACATTGTAGGAAAAATAATAGTTAAACTATGGAAACCCATAGGAAAACTGACAAATATATTCTAAATATAATAAAGAAAATAAATAGGGAATCTATGCCATCACTGGAGATTGTGGGGTGGTGGGAAAGGGGAGGGTTTGAAAATTGATATTTATTGATTAATATTATTTGATTTATATTATTTTCTCCACCTACTACTGATATCAAAATGAGATGAACTTTTACTTTTGTTAATTTGACCAGGTGAACTAAAAATAAAATAAAGAACACCAAAGGAGTCTGAACTGATACAATAGAAGTTTAACCCGATTAACAGTAAGTAAATAAGAACTAGTTATTAACAGCCATTTAGTAGTTAATAAACTGTTTGCCAATTAATAATGTATTAACTTTTTAATAAGCCGTCATTAACCAGTGAGTAAGTCATTCACAAATTAAAAAGTTACTAACTAATAAGCAAGCAGTCCTAACCAATGAATAACAGTCATTAACCAGTCAATAACAGGCAATAACCAGTCACTACGTTATTCACCAATGAATACATTATTAATCAATTACTAACAGCCATAAACCAGCTATTAAACAGTCAGAAGCCTGTTAACAACAGTCATTAACTAGTTACTCACCAATTAATAAGTCATGAGCCAGTTTATAATAGTCATTAACTAGTCAATAACAGTACTTCACTAATGTTTAACCAGTCATTAACCAGGTTATAACAGTAGTAAACCAGTTTATAGCTGTGATTAACAGTTAATAAGCAGTAATTGTAAAATAAAACGTTCACTCTTTTTTTTGCATTTAACAATGATTTTTTTGTGGCTCTTTCTACTCAGATATTGCTCTACACATGAAACACTCTTCTGCAGAGGGGTGGCCCCGTGACACCTTAACTCACCTGGGAGACCACCCTTATGTTATTAAATATGCATTTGCGTGAATCTTCCCCCTACCTCGGTGTTGGACAGCTGGAACCATGGCTGTTTGCCGTAGGTGAAGATCTCCCACATGATGACACCGAAGCTATACACGTCACTCTCGGTGCTGAACTTCCGGTACATGATGCTCTCGGGTGGCATCCAGCGAATGGGCAGCATGGTGTGTCCGCCCACCTGAAGGAGAGATTACACACCAGAATTACTCACAGAACACGCGTCATACTCCAAAGTGGCTGAGTGCCCACCGACTCGGGGCCCCTGTCTGTGGAAAGGGCAAATATGGGCTGAGAGTGTGTACGGCTTAGAGCTCACAAAGAACCAGAAAACTAAAATCTACAGCACAAACCACACAAGCATATAAGTAACAGAAGATATTTTGCAATTGTAATGTAAAAAAAATATTTTAACTGTCTGAAAAAGATGTTGTGTGGATAAAACATTCTGTCCACTTTCGACATTTGTTTTGCATAAATTAAGTTGTGCAGTAATCTGAATGTAAAATGAATGCCACTGTGGTTTGTTTTGCATGATATATAATAAATATGTAGTTACAAAGTAATTAAATGTCATTACATATTTATTACATCACATGCAGATTTTAATCTGAGTACAAAATGAATGTTTGTGATTTGTTGTATAAGTGATGTATGTAATTACATATGTATTACATGACATGGAGATTGTAAATTAAACTTAAACAGTGCAAAACAATGAAAGCAACAGCCCTGTATGTCAAAGGGACAAAGCTCATACTGAAACTGGTGAAATTCATCCAAACCAAACCAAACGTCTGCTCCTTTTTTTATAACCTATTAAAGTTGTCGGCTGTAATTCAGACCAAAAAATGAGCTTATTGATTAGTAAATGGGACACATTTTTAAGTCATGAAGCTCATCACCCTTGTCTCTTTCTCTCTCTCTTTCTCTCTCTATCACTGTTCCTGTAAAATCCTCTGCTACGGGAGATAAATTGATTAAACAATAATGTATTAATCATGCTAACACTCTGCCTTCATTAGGCCGGATTATTCTCCAATCTATTTCCCATTCATGTCAATTGTACTTCATTCATCATATCTGTGGCAGCACAAGAAAACGAAGGACTGTGCGTGGATCCCGTCCAGCTGGAGACAACATTAGTTACTGTCCTTTCTACCGCACCTGGTAACTTTAGGTTACTGGAAGATGAAGCTGCACAGACTAACCTGTACATATCATGCAAAATTCACTTTAGTGATATGGGCCATTCATTAAGTTCTCTGTGCAAAATCACTCTCACATAAAGAGATCTCACCAGCTTATTATTGATAGCTTCGTCCCTTTCAAAAAGAGGGCCATTTAAGGGTTCTGTCACTTTTATGCAAATAACCTGTTGCTGGCCATGCCTCACCCATCCCATGCTAACATGCACTGCATGTTTAAATTCTGAATTTTAGTCATTAGAATCCATGTCCTTAACCCTCCTATTCTTCTCAAATTTACTAACACTTTTCAACCTCAGGGGTCAGTTTTTATGTCAGACACTTTGTTTATTTGTTAAATACATAAATAAGCTCTTGATAGTGAAAGCTGACCTGTTCTCTAGCGCCACCATCAGGCCAAACTTAAATCATCAGACCAAAGTTAGAATAC